>JBAMHX010000024.1:14068120-14121492 GCA_037177515.1 Pseudomugil tenellus | reverse complement strand
GAAAGGAAAGGAAAGGAAAGGAAAGGAAAGGAAAGGAAAGGAAAGGAAAGGAAAGGAAATGAAATGAAATGAAAGGAAAAGAGAGGAAAGGAAAGAAAGGAAAGAAAAGGAAAAAAGGAAAGGAAAGGAAAGGAAAAAAGGAAAGGAAAGAAAGGAAAGGAAAGGAAAGGAAAGGAAAAGAAAGGAAATGAAATGAAATGAAATGAAAAGAGAGGAAAGGAAAGAAAGGAAAGAAAGGAAAGAAAAGGAAAAAAGGAAAGGAAAGGAAAGGAAAGAAAGGAAAGGAAATTAAATGAAAGGAACGGAAATGAGATGAAATGAAATTAAATGAAATGAAATGAAATGAAATGAAAGGAAAGGAAAGGAAATGAAATGAAATGAAATGAAATGAAATGAAATGAAATGAAATGAAATGAAATGAAAGGAAAGGAAAGGAGAGGAAAGGAAAGAAAGGAAAGAAAAGGAAAAAAGCAAAGGAAAGGAAAGGAAAGGAAAGGAAAGGAAAGGAAAGGAAAGGAAAGGAGGGAAGGGAAAGGAAAGGAAAGGAAAGAAAGGAAAGGAAATTAAATGAAAGGAACGGAAATGAGATGAAATGAAATTAAATGAAATGAAATGAAATGAAATGAAAGGAAAGGAAAGGAAATGAAATGAAATGAAATGAAATGAAATGAAATGAAAGGAAAGGAAAGGAGAGGAAAGGAAAGAAAGGAAAGAAAAGGAAAAAAGCAAAGGAAAGGAAAGGAAAGGAAAGGAAAGGAAAGGAAAGGAGGGAAGGGAAAGGAAAGGAAAGGAAATGAAATGAAAGGAAAAGAGAGGAAAGGAAAGAAAGGAAAGAAAAGGAAATGAAATGAAATGAAATGAAAGGGAAGGAAAGGAGGGAAAGGAAAGGAAAGGAAAGGAAAGGAAATGAAATGAAATGAAATGAAAGGAAAAGAGAGGAAAGGAAAGAAAGGAAAGAAAAGGAAAGGAAAGGAAAGGAAAGGAAAGGAAAGGAAAGGAAAGGAAAGGAAATGAAATGAAATGAAATGAAATGAAAGGAAAGGAAAAGAGAGGAAAGGAAAGAAAGGAAAGAAAAGGAAAAAAGGAAAGGAATGGAAAGAAAGGAAAGGAAAGGAAAGAAAGGAAAGGAAAGAAAGGAAAGGAAATGAAATGAAATTAAATGAAATGAAATGAAATGAAATGAAATGAAATGAAATGAAATGAAAGGAAAGGAAAGGAAAGGAAAGGAAAGGAAAGGAAAGAAAGGAAAGGAAAGGAAAGGAAATGAAATGAAATGAAATGAAATGAAATGAAAGGAAAGGAAAGGAAAGGAAAGGAAAGGAAAGGAAATGAAAGGAGAGGAAAGGAAAGGAAAGAAAGGAAAGAAAAGGAAAAAAGCAAAGGAAAGGAAAGGAAAGGAGGGAAAGGAAAGGAAAGGAAAGGAAAGGAAAGGAAAGGAAAGGAAAGGAAAGGAAAGGAAAGGAAAGGAAAGGAAAGGAAGGGAAAGGAAATGAAATGAAATGAAATGAAAGGAAAGGAAAAGAGAGGAAAGGAAAGAAAGGAAAGAAAAGGAAAAAAGGAAAGGAAAGGAAAGGAAAGAAGGAAGTATATATAAAGTAATATATAAATAGATCAAATAAAAAGATGACTAAAGTTTTTTGCATAGCATGTAAATTTAGTTTTAAAATGAGTTTACTGCTCTAATTGTGATTATTATAATTCAACTTAAAAATAGTTCTCTATTAAACACATAAAAACTGTCACTGCTATCAGCTGCAATACTATGCTGTTTTTATTTTTGTTATAGACTTATCATTCATTACTTCCTCTGAAGTTATTTTCCAATTACTGCACGGATTGTGATTCTCTATTGTCCCGCAGCGTGCCCTTTTGATGAAAAAACAGCAGAAGAAAAGAAACGATACACAAATGGTGGTGGCCAATAGGGATACTCGCCAAAAGAACCGAAAGCATAAAGCTGTCAACTCTGACGAGACGCCTCTGCTAATCTCCCAGTCCCTGAGCAACACCTCTCTGAGTGGTTAGTATGACAACTAGCTGACTTTTTATTGCTCTACAAAAATTGAATACTCTCTAAAAACAGAAACATCCATGGAGTTTGTCCATTTCAGAAGCTTTTTCTTGTATCATGTTCTTGAAGATCAAGTTGAACATGCCCATGATAACCCCCTGGATGAGATCACACTGGGTGAAGATGACTTAACAACAAGCATGGTGGCGGATGAAACAGCTTCAGAAAAGCCTGGCACTCCCAAGAAGATTAACTTGGAGGTTGACAGTGAACCTGCAGGGAAATCCGAGGAAGAGAATGATGTCCCGGAAGGGAAAAAAACAAAGAAAAAAGATCTAAAAAAAGAGAAAACCAAACGTAAGATTTGATTTTAAGTACACCTAACTAAAACTAGAAGATACTAGAGGCCTTCGTGTATTATTAATCAGCAAGTAACTGCTTTTGCAGAGGCAGAACAGATGGAGGAGAAAGAGGAAGAAAAGGACAAAGATCTGGAAAAAAAGGAGAAAAAAAACAAGAAGAAGGACAAAGTGAAGGAATCAGCAGAGCAGAAGACAAACAAGGCAACAAAACAAGAGCGTAAAAGTAATTTTCTGGAATAATTTTCACACTGTTACGCAACATAACATCACTATTAACATTAAGCTTCAACTTTGTGCTGCTGAAGTTTTATATGATTAAGGAATCTTTTGTAGAAAAACATTTACAGGAGGCTTCAAACCCTGAAACGGAGACAGTGGTGGAGGAATCAAGTCCAAAGAAAAGCCAAAGTGACAGCGAAGAGAAGGCGCCAAAGGTTTCTCCATCGCCTGTGAAGAAAAAAACACTAGATACATGTGAGTAAGGACCTGAGTCAAAATGCTGGTAAGCAATGGAGTTCAGAGAATGATTGCGTATGTGTTGTTACTCATAGCCAGGTGTCAAATAAGCGATGAGAGCAAAGACGAGGAAATCCAGAATAAAGAGAAAAAAGACAAAAGATCAAAGAAAGCAGAGAAAACTACAAGTCTGGGATCGCTCAACTCCAACTACAGGGAGACGTCATCCTCAGGCAGTGAACACAATGAAAGAGTGAGACGTTATAAGTGAAACATTTATTTCATATATGATAATTATCACCTTTTTTACCTGTCACCAGTCAGTATTGGTGAAATTATTGTGTTCTTACCCCCATTTTAGTCAGTATCCCCGATGTTCTTGGAAGATCTCGAGAAGTTTGCGTTGCGTCCTGCTCCAAGAGATGTGACAATCCAATGCAGAGTCACGCGGGACAGAAGAGGGATGGAGAAGGGAATTTACCCAACTTACTACCTGCACATGGAGAAAGAGGACGGGAAGAGGGTTAGACCTTCTGCTGAACTACATCACTGTTCTGGTTCTGGTCATTAATAGTCCTTTTCTGTCTCCACCTTAATTCATCTCTGTCATTATTAAGGTGTTTCTGATGGCAGGCAGAAAAAGGAAGAAGTGCAAAACATCCAACTATCTCATCTCCATTGACCCAACAAATCTAACGAGGGACACTAACTCCTACATCGGGAAACTGAGGTATGATTTTTTTTTTTAGCCCATTCAACTTTAGAAAAAACATAAAAACAACAAAAGAATAAACCTGAAATCAACTAATTTCTCACCTTTTTCTCTTTTCCCACAAGATGGCGTTCATCCCAGTTAAATCTGTCCCAAAATAATTTCTTTCATTTATATAAAATTAAAGATAAGACGTGTATAAATGTGATCAAACAGAATGCAATCATTTAAATCAGTTTTTTTTATTTTCCTGGTTTTTTTCTTATTTAATATATTAATATGATTCCATGAACGTGATGCCAGATACGAGCTTCAGAGAAGCTGGGAGAGGAGTAGCCCATGTTTACCACTGTATTGTCCAGTATAACATCAGCTATAACATTTTTTTATTGAATTTTTCACTTTATGAATGAAAATTAATGAAAAATACTTGATTAATCCCAGAGGGAAATTCAAATTCTGGAGTCATTTGGTTCAGCTGGTTGGAGTTTTTCAGGCACTGGAACAAGGCAGGATGTCTTCCACATCACTGGTATTCTTTTATGACTCAGACTGGCGTTGAACTGGTGCTGGAGAATCGGACATAGTTGTCTTGAGCTGGGAACTCTGGTACAGACGCCATAATATAATATATAATGCTGCTTTTAGTGGGTGACAGTATTTAACTGGACCTTGGGCCGTTTAGCTTCCAAGCTTTTATATGACACATGGAAAATATAGTAGAATGATGTGTCTTTTGGATAACAGCACATTACATTCAGTTTTAATTTAACCCTTTAACTTCCTGGTCTACCATTCGATAGGGATAAATTTGCAGTGATCATAATGATTTTCTTTAACAAATTGTGGAAATAAACCTGCCGTCTCTAAGCCGTCTCTATTTTGGTATGTAAAACCTTTTAAGTATTTGTTCTTACACCGCTGTTTCACATTTCCACCAGTTCACTGTCATAATGTTGTTATTAACTTGCATCTCAAAACATTTATTTTGATTATTTTTGTCCAAAACAAACAGAAAAATGCAGAGAAACATTTTTCTCTGCACTTTTTCTTAATGAGGTAGTTAAAGGGTTAAATGACACGTAATGTTCCATCTTTTCTGGAAACAGGGATGTGATATGTCTTATAGACATATATACCAGTTCATCATCATCATTAGCAGCAGCAGCTCGGAAGGCTTCAGTTACAGTTAATCAATTACTAAATGCATAATTTTGTGTATTTAGATTGTAAAAATCTGTACCATTTATTACAATGAAGTGTCACAGGTAGCCAAAGGCTGTCTCTTCACTCATTGGGTGAGAGCCGGGGTACACCCTGGACAGCTGACAGGGCAACACAGAGAGACAAACAACCATTCACACACACATTCACTCCTCCAATCAGCTTAATACATACACACAGAAAGGCCACTGTCTGAGCTGAGATTCGAACCAGCAACCTTCTGGTGTGAAGCTGTTGTGCTAACCCTCACACCACCCTGCACCAAGACAAGACACAAGTTTAAAGACATGTCTATCATGCTATTGGCATCTTGTTGTTTATCGATCATGTATGTAACAGGGCTTTTTTCTTCCAGGTCCAATGTTTTGGGAACAAAGTTCACAGTCTACGATGGAGGTGAGAACCCAGAGAAGAAACCATTCATTAAAGAGTGCGACTCAGTGCGACAAGAACTGGCAGCCATATGCTACGTGCGTTCCTCCGACACACATCTCACTTTTACACACTGTGCAAAACAGAAACACCTGTAATGCACTCACTCATCATATTGCAGGAGACTAATGTGCTGGGTTTCAAGGGTCCAAGAAAAATGACAGTGATCATCCCAGGGATGCTGGAGAACGACGAACGGGTATCCATCCGCCCAAAAGATGTATGTTAAAGTGACACGGTGAATAAAACGATGTTTGGCTGAGAGTGACATAATTCTGGTGAGCTGAAACTTCATTTGATTTCAGGAGGCTGAGACTCTCCTGGCACGCCATGCAAGCGGCAAAACAGACAAACTGGTCACTCTGGTGAACAAATCCCCAAGCTGGAATGAACAGACTCAGTCATATGTGCTGAACTTTCATGGACGTGTAACCCAGGCCTCTGTGAAAAACTTCCAGATCATCCATCCTGATAACGGTAACATCACTTAATAACTTTCCTCATTGAAAATAAGCAGTAACATTTGCCCTAACGCCTTCCTCTCGATGTGTCTCACAGAGGATTACATAGCGATGCAGTTTGGCCGTGTAGCAGAAGACGTCTTCTCCATGGATTACAGTTTCCCAATGTGTGCCCTGCAAGCGTTTGCCATCACTCTCTCATCCTTTGATGGCAAGCTAGCCTGTGAGTGACCGACGCTCATTTTGCCTCAAGTGCTTAACTTCACCCTCATCTCGGAGGATTTCTATTCAAATCTTTATAAAAGGTATATACCCATGTTTTCACAGGCATTTTCTTGACATTTCATATACAGAAAATCTAAAGTTGTGTACGCCACAGACACCAGGGGAGACTTTTTTATTAGACCTTGCAATGATTTGCCACTGATTTTTATAATCGCCTCAAGATAAATTAGTTATTTTAAGTATTTTTACATTTAACAATTTACATTTGCAAGAAGATTTGTCCATGTAAAATATATTTTAATGCTAACACTGAAATATTACCTGTAAACATGCAAATATTTGCATGTGTATGCAGGTTATTGTTATTTTTATTATTAAAGTAGAGAAAATGCACAGGTCAATTTGTTCCTCAGTGTAAACTTGGTGAACTTTGTAAATAAAATATTTATCTTTGACTTGCTTTGGGTCTTTTTTTCTTATCTTTGTCGTGTTTTTAAACGTGATATTTAGAACTTCATGCTGCTGCAATCATCCTCTAACATCTCTAATAGCCTGATTGCATGATAATTTCAAGTAATGGAGCCGTATCATGTCAGGGTATTTACCACTGAAAAGGAAATTTTCTTTTATCATAGTTCACTAGTGAAAAAAAAGTATCACATGCAGCCGCGCTGCTACAAACGGTCTATCAGTGTATCTGGTCTTGTGCAATTTAAAGACTCGAAAATATTTCCATTTCGTAAGAACATCAGTGCTGATCTCAAGCACGTGTTCAGCACGAGTTCATGCTGCTTCGCTAATTTAAATTTCCAGAAATGAAAATAAGCGTTACTTAATTTCTCTGTGGTAAATTAAAATGGTCAGAAGTCAGGAGATATTTTTGATATCAAAACCAGAACATCGGTTATCTTATGGTCATGACTCTTGCTGCGTTTACTTGCTTCCTGTGCTTTTTGTCTATAAAAATATCTATGTAAAATGCTGCAAGAGCTTTACCTCTGTTACTACTAGCTGCAAGTACGGATGAGTTTCACACATGATCAACATTTCCTTTCAGTCATACATTTATTCATGATCAAAAAGTCTAAATATACTGCAAGTAGATTGGCAAAAGACATAATATCACCCATTAAATTAAGGGTTACATTTTTTTTACAACGTTTATAAAGCACATGAGGCTGTTTTGTTTTGATACATGCCTGTTTTTTTTAAAAAACTTGATAAAGAAAATGACTGAAGCCATTATTTTTTTAGGATAACAATATATTGGATAGAAAATCAGATGCAAGGAGATGAACCGATAGATTTTTAACATATTAACCAAGCAAGTTCTAAATCAATAAAATCACAAACCTTAAAGGAAGTCTTGAGCTGCACTGTTAGGTCTTATCTTTAACAGAATCACACCCAAGCATCATTCAGTTGATCTTCACCACTACACGTTGCACAACACCCTTATTGCACAACAATCTTTATGAGGACATTCCAGCTTTAGATTCATTGTAAAACTGGAAAAGTGCAACACAAGCTGTTGGTTGTTGACCGGCTAGTATAGGGGTCAGCGACTCCTGCATGTGTTGGCAGTTACCCTGTTTCATCACACTTAACTAGCAGATTTCTGCAAAAATAGATATAAAATTCTGCACAAGTCTGCTAATTATCTATTGATTTGAATCAGGTGTGTTGCAACAGGGAAACTCCCAACACTTTCAGGAGTGCGGCTCTCTAGGACTGGAGTTGCCGAGCCCTGTACCAAACAAAAGTGTAAATAATTGAACCGCATACTGTTCAATTCCATACAATAACTATATCTATAATATATGATGATCTATAAGAGGAAACACCAACTCAGGGTTTATTATCATCTTCCACACCTGTTTGTTAATGAGTCATTGATTCGGTCAGGTGCGTTGCAGTGGGGAAACACTAAAACCTGCTGGACGGTAGCTCTGGAAGTTTAGAGTTGGTGACCCCTGATCTTTAATGACCAACAAGCATGAACTGTTTCCGCGCTTGCACCACATAACTGGAAGAAAGTGTGTTGCACACACAGACACAAAAGCTCTCCAGCTTGTACCTCCTACCTCATTAAGCTCAGTTGATTACAGTTGGCCCATTAAACTCACACAGCGCTTGTTTGTACTGCGAGTGAGTCATAGGTACTGTAAGTAGTCCTGATTAGGTCCAGATAAGCAAGAAGAGCTCAATTTAGTTCACAACAATGTCGTCTCAGGGTGCTTTATAGACACATCACTTTAAGATAACTCATAATAAATAGGTTAGTTAGAGAAAACCAGCTCTCTGTGTTGAATCTTCACTAATTGCTCTACTGAGTTTGTTCCGTAATGTTCTGTAGGATGTATAAGTCCAAAGATATCATGTATATATTATGTATTATATCAATTAGATGAAAATCAATATGAAGTAATGATTAACTAGAAAAATTCAGCCACAATAGTTTAATTTGAGAGATTTTTCATGTTACAAGCTGCATTTCTTCCAACTACTGACTGTTTTCAGCAAATCCCTTATAAAGGGCACACACAAAGCTTTTTTTTTAGGCTGTGAAAGTTTTTTTATTGTTTTTGTTATGTGAAAAGTTCAGTTCCACCGAGACTAATGTTTCCGGTTTTTTTTTTTTTTTTGGTCTATCAGCTCAGTAATCGAAATGTTTTTGACCACAGTTTTACTCTCTGACTTAAAAACAGATTCGTGCAGCGACCTAATCTTAGAAACACAAAACAATCACTTAGTGATTCTGCAGCTGTTTGAATTCATAAAAAAGAAAATAAAAATAGAGTTGTGTAAATTGTCGCTGCTTCCTTGTCTCACACTTTATTTAAGTCTCGCAGCTTTTTTTTTTCAAAAAGAGAATCATGTCCTCCTCCAGTGAAGACGTGCTATTGGTGCAAAACGGCATGAATGGTCCCACCCTCTCTCAGCATGCACTTAAGATTTTACTCCATGCTTTAAGAGCGGCATGACTTCATGTAAGAGTTGAGGCAACATCTGGACTGATAGTTGTGATGAAGCGGTTTCCGATCCTGGGGTCGAAGATGCTGCTGATTGTGCTTCTGCTCAAATCGACCACCATCCTCCAGCTGCAGGCAGACTCCATCACAGGTTAGATTTCTTTCTTTCAGTCTCAGTGTCAAAGAGCAAAAGAATAAATAAAATGGTGCAATATTACATACTCCTCAGTATATTGTCTGCTCTGTAGCTCATAAATAATCTTTCCCAGGAAAATTCCCCAAAACAAAATGGAAACGTCTGATCTGTGAAGTGAACTAAGTTGTTATTGAACACCGAAAGCTTTTAGCGGTCTCCTGATCAGCATCTTATTCTTTTATTTACACACACTTGTTTGACTAGAAGAGTTTTTCTAATTTCATGTAACGTAAGTGTACATGAAGAGGAAAGAAGGGTTTCATCACAGTCTAATGTTACATTTACAGGCCAATGCAAAGGAATGGCTGCAGTTCAGCATGTGGACAAAGTTTTAAAGCTTTAAAGAGACATTGTGACAAAACCACTTAGACTGGGTTGAAAATTAATCCATCACAGTGTGTAAAAGCAGATATGATCAAATGAGGTGTTTATTATCTACCGTAGGTGCTTCAGCCTTATATTGTGCCCATCAGCTGTGAACTCTTGGTTGCCGAGGTTCCCATTCGGCAACACGATGTGACTCAGACTAAAAAAGAAAAAAGAAATAGAGATAAATTTAGCCTTGAACTGAAAACTCTTACAGACATGGTTTTACATTTGCAACCACTGCAAGGCTTTTCTGCATGTCAGGGTGACATTTGTGGTGTACAAACTGCGCCTTTTTTTAACTTCCTCCTCTCTGTTAGGACCAGCTGTGAACAGTCCCCTCATTTATTTAATCTTCTAAAAAGATTATCTCAGAAAAACAGTATGCCTGGAATGTCAAATAGTACATAACTAATTATGGGGTAAAAATATAAATAATACTTCTTTGGTCAGATAAACAGAATCCACGCAGCAGCTAAGTTACCAAATATTCATTAGCTGGTAATCTCTGGTTTCCGAAGCATCAACATGAATAAATATGCAACAACTTAATGCTTTTTACAGTAATATACCCTAAAGCAGATCAACAAGTAACCTATATTTCTTAAAAAACAGAAATCAAATAAATAAATCATTTGAAAGTAACATAATTAAAGTCAATATGTGGTAAAAGGTCAATAAAATGACTTTTGATGCAGTGACATTTGCTGGGCAGGTTGTTAAAGTCTTAAAAATACTAAATAAAACATTTGCTTTGTGTTTTCCAGGAGTGGATCACAATCTTCACTGTTTGAATGATTACTTATACACCATCAACTGCTCACTAAAAATGACTTCAGAAAACACTTCAGCATGCAGCTACTCATACTGGCTCACATTCATGGAAATAAATCAACTGTGAGACACGTTTTTAAGGATTTCAGTACAGTTCACATTTTTATATGATCACTTAGTATCTCAGCATTGCTTCTCTTCCCCACACAGGAGGCAGCACGAGTGTGTGTTGACCAGCACCAAAGATGGTTATTCCTGCTCTATCATCACGTCTGCTGTGACGCCTGAAGATGATTATTACTCAGATATAATTACAGATTCAGATATCTATGAAATCGCATTTTGTCACCGCAAATATAATCAATCTGACACCTGTGAGCTGCTTGAGAGGAAATATATGCCCGTACATCACAGTAAGCACCATTTTGGCACTCTATTCTTACAGATGGTTGTGTTTTTCAAGAATTACGAATGCAAACCTTTAAAAAATGTAACCTATTTTCCATCAGTCAAACCAAACGCACCATGCTGCCTCACAGTTCGTCGCAACTCAAGCCAACACCAGTTTACTTGGAATAGCGCCTATGAGAACTACAGCTTATTCACCAGCCTGGCAGATTATCTGGAGTATCAGCTGAATATCTACAAAACAGGAGACAAACATGGGGTGAGATAAAGTTTATGTCATGACAGCGAACTGTTCAGGTCCCAAAATGTCAGTTCAGGCTGTTCAAACATCTGTAAAACTGCTCTGGTTTGAGTAGCTGTTAAACTGAATTATAGCCACATGTCAGATATTAGTTTATTTCCTATTATTTAAATGAGGTTTTCACTTTTTTTTTTTTTTAAAAAAAGGGACACAACTTTCTAATATTCTTTCTATATTCAAAGTTAAATATTTTTATGGTGATTCTTCTGTCATAATCTCACATGTCAGCTTTGTGCTGAGATCACACTGCAAAAAACTAAAATCTAAGATTAAACATCTCAAATCAAGGACACATATGCTTATTTTTTTAAGTGTTAGATTTTTATTCTTTCTTAGGTTTTTTAATGATTTTTTATTGTTTTAAGAATTCTTGATAGGTGCTCCTTGAAATATTATAAATTATCTGCCAACAAAGCTAAAAATTTGATCTTATTTTAAGGAAAATTTACCTAATTTTTGTAGGTTTTTCCTAGTTTTTAAAAGCCAGTTTTTGTAGTGCAGGAATAACACAAGCAGGTTGTTGTTTTGAAGATATAATGCAGTTTTTTTGGGCATATCATGAGAGGCAGAAAAAGTAGGCTTGCAATGCAAATTTTACTTATGACAGACACCCTCTCTTAGCTTGTCTCTGCCATCATAGCAGTGTGGACAACAGTCAAATTCTCCACCACCAGAAGCTCTTTGCCATATAGTTTGATTTATTTTACTTTACAAGTAAAAAATTTATCTAAAACATAGTTCAAACACTGGTCCGGACTCTGCATGTCATGTAGGACACGACAATGAGTCCATTTGTTAATGCAACTGTTGGTTATTTTACCTGTCACGATATATTTTCCTTCATAATAATCTATGCAAGTCCATTAAGCAAGATAGTTACATGTATTAAGCCATTCTTACTCATTTCAGAAAATAATGGTAATTAATGTGAACGGTCAAGAATATAATGTGGATGATGAAACACTTGTGCCAAACACTGAGTACGCTGCCAGAGTTCGGTCCCGTCCTAATGGGGTTCATTACATGGGGCATTGGAGTGACTGGTCCTCTGAGGTTCTCTGGAAGATGGAGTTTGCAATAAATGGTGAGTTTGCCCAAGGAAATGGATATTAAATGATAATTTAATGAAAATTTGGACATTTTACTGAGAAAATAAAATTGGAAATCACTGTAAACATATGTAATCCTGTTTTAAATGTATCCTTTTGGAAAAAGACTTGTGATAATTCAGTATTGCCTTGTGTGTTTGTTCTTGCACAGGTTTGCCAACAATTACATCCACTTTTGGACTTCGTATGGTGTTTATTGTCATATGTGTGATGGTGATACTCGTCTTACTTTTGTCCTATGCTTCTGTGAAAAAGTAAGGCTCTCTTTCAGCTCCCTGACAATTTACTACCATGAGAACAATAAGAAACACATCAGATGCTTAAACTGAGACATTTTACCATTTAATGAAAAACTATTGGCACATTTTGAATTTGATGGCAGCAAAACATCTAAAAAAAAGTTGAAGCATGTGTAGCTTCACCTTTTCCTTCAACAACTGGATGTAAACATGTTGGAGCCCTGTAAGATTTATAAAGATACTTCAGGGTTAACCCTGGGTTTTCTGTACGATGAAGCTGGTCCTTGATGCGATAAATCACCATGGCAACGTATGTAGTGTAGGTAATCTGCTCCGGAGCAGGTGGGTGCATGGAATTATGGGAGGAGAGATCCTTTTGATGAAGACATAGAGCCTCATAGTATGTTTTTGTTCTTGTTCTGAAGACAGTTTAGCTTGGGTTGCATCTGAAATAATTACTGTGAAGGAAGAAAGCTCTGCCCTAAACATCTGGCCAGTGGTAAAGCAGCTGCTTTGCAGGGTTTCTCCATGTCTGCGATCGGTCAGATGCTGCAAACACAACTGCTTTTTATATGAAGGTGCACTTATAAAGATCAGGTTCAGGTTTCTTTAAGGTAAATTGGATTTGCAGAGACGAGAAGACATCCTATCATACACCGATATGCAGCGCAGCACATGCAATATAAACATGAAGTGTTCAAAGTGCTTGTAGTTACTCATCCCTTAGTTGCCCCAATTTTAATGCTGAGGGCAAAAAACTGTTCTTGTATCTTATTGTGTATTTTGGAACAGAAATTTTTGCCCTGACGGTAGAAGCCGAAACATGCAGTTTAAAGATGGGACTTATCCTGGCTGACACTAGAACCGAGCCGCTGCAGCTGCTTCATGTATAAGTCTAGGCTCAGCTGTGACTGTCCAATCAGCTTGCTTGCCCACTTCTCTATCACATTTAAAGAATTTTTGTTTTTAACTGTAAAGAACCCGCCCAGGAAATCAGACAGAATGATAAAACAGACCCAATAAAAGCACGACAAAACAAGGACATCAGAGTTCGATGGACACGGTCCAGCGTGGTCGTACCGCTTATCCAGATCCTGAATGTCTGAGTGAGTCAACCCAGCTAACAGAGACATTTGGGGATTTGTTAGTAATTTCTCAAACAGGCATCATGTTCTGGGACTTTTAGGAAAGATTGAATTATGGATTTCTGGAAGTGATCTTTAGACCAGTGTCTCTCAGTACAGAGTCTTGTTTTAACACACCTCAATCAAATAATTGGATTGTTAATAAGCTATGAAAGGCTTTGATGAGGAAGCACGTTATTCTAAATCAGCTGTGTTGGAGTAGGAACACACTCTTCTGCCTGGAGACTGTAGATCAGGGATGGACAAAGACTTGTTTTAGATATTTCCTGCTGCGTAACACCTGAATAAGATGAACAAGCCAGCGTGTGGGTAGAAAAAGAGTTGCCCACTCCTGCTGTATAAAACCTTAAATGTTTTCACAACTTAAGCTGATTTTTTTTTAAACATTTTTAGATGCACAATGTTTCAGATAAGCAAACCTGAGTCCCCCTCTCTGAAATTACTGACCTGTCGTTAATTAATCTAATTGTCAAACGCTTCTGGTTGTGCTTTTTTCTAATCACTATTTATCACATTAAAAATGAACTACTACTTTACATTAAATGGTAAAATGTTTGTTTCACCTTATGCTTTGAATTTTGTATTGAAAATATTTCTCCTCATATCTAATGTAAACAAATTACTGCCTATATTTCATTTATACACAGGTGGAAGCAGGACACATTTATACCAACTCCAGCTCCTTACTTTGATAGCTTGTACACAGACTGCAAAGGAGATTTCAAGGTAAGTGTAGACTTTCACCATGAGGAAATGTCTATAATGTACCTCACAATGGGTACAATTACAGAGCTGGGTAATCGCACAAGACACAGCAGGCATGATGACGGCAGAGGAGACGCTCCAAATCGACACTCTGGTAAAATGCGCCGAGATGCAGGAGGATGAGTGTCCACCAGCTTTTCAGCAGAACTTACTGGAGGGGTGTTCATACAGCAACGTGCCACCCCCGGGGTGTGCTTCGGATCGACTGAGCGTGCTGTACACAGACGGCAGCCTGGGTCTCCTGTCAGATCAGAGGGGCTCAGTGCAAACTCTGCCGGTATTCCTCCAGTCAGGAAGCCTCTCTGAGGACTCGGGCTGCTGGCTCTGCAGCGACACATCTCTGGAGAAGGAGCCTCCGTGGTACTGCAATGAGTACTGCACTTTGAGCTGCTTCCAGTCAGGCTCCATCCCAGGACACCATCACGCATGCTTAAATCCTGAGCCCAGTTCAAACAGGACCGTCGGTGTGGATGTTGTTGGAGAAGCATAAAGCTAACAATTAAAAGTAAATATTAATATAACTTGCAATCAGAATGCTATTGTACATTAACTTTGTCCACCAATTATAAAGCTTAAATATTTCATTCGGGATATTTTTACAACACTGGTCAAGCTAAGCGTGTATTTTAATAAAGAAAATGTGATTTTGTAGAAAGTTTTATTAAGCCAACACATACATGAACAAAGCACCATATAACCATAAAGTTTGATACAGAAGTAAGCCTACCTGCCTCAGTTGCTGGGGCCATTTTTATTTATTCCATAGCAAACACTCTGAATAACAAAAAGACAGCGAAGGCAGCAGTTTCTATCGTATATTACAGCATGCTGAATAGAAAACCTGGGAAAGAATTAGAACCATCTAGAGACACTAGTGAGATACAACAGTATAAAAGTGCCATTCATTATACAGCAGTTGAAATACTGACAATGAAATAAGCTAATTTACAATAACTTTATGGGGGGGGGGGGGGGGGGAGCCTGTGAAAGAGTAAAACAACTTTCCTTCCTTGAAGATTGATCTCAGCCAGCTTGCATGGACTGGATGAAACTGAAGCTGTGTCCCTTGCACCACATAAGACAATGTTTAAAAAGAAATAGCCGGGGGTGCAGATGCACCCGTCCCCCGCTGGCATTATGCGCCAACCGGCAATTAAGAACAAAATGGAGCGGTGAAGGGAAAACGGATGGCACAGAATGTGTGGAGTTTAAATAGAAGTCTTTAAGCAAGTCCCGATGTGAGAGGAGCACATTCATTTAGAGACTGAGCGGGGAGGTGATTTTAGTTAAACCCATTCCTTCTGCTACAGGGGGGGGCGACTCTTCGTCCTTTACGATGGGGAGAACTTTTTGGCTTGTGCTCGAACTCTTTTTTCATATTCTACTCTGTTTTGGCTGGAAAAAATAAACAATTAGATTACAGTGGAGTCATTTCATATGTCAGAAAAAGACATTTTAAAACATCTCAGAAAAATAATTAGACTTTTAGGGGATTCATTTTATGCTA
The DNA here is from genome assembly GCA_037177515.1 of Pseudomugil tenellus. Classification (NCBI taxonomy): domain Eukaryota; kingdom Metazoa; phylum Chordata; class Actinopteri; order Atheriniformes; family Pseudomugilidae; genus Pseudomugil; species Pseudomugil tenellus. Next base: position 14,105,827 of record JBAMHX010000024.1, on the reverse strand, counting down.
AAATATAAATAGAATAAATATTTCACCCCTTTCTTTAATTCTTATAAAAGTAAAGGCAATAAAGTTTCATATTTTTCTTAAACTCACATGAGAAGGGTGACTGAGAGAACAAAGGACATCAAATTTCAGAGCATCTTTGGAGCACATTAAGCATAATTTTGTATTATTTTAGATTTATTCAATGAGATAATCACTAATGGACTGGGTATTGATTCAGATTTCAAGAAACGATTCAATTCCAATTATCAAAATTTAGAATCAATTTGTGGATTTTATTCAGTGATATTAAAATCTTTGTTTTTTTTATATGTATATATTAGGGCTGCACAATTAATCGTTAAAAAATCGTGATCTCAATTCACACTTGTATGCAATCTCATTTCCAAATGACAACAATCTTTTATGAAAATAAAAGACCACGATTCTACCGCATTTTGATCTGAGCATAAAAACAAGCGCTGCAGATTTCTCTCAACAAATGAACAGCTGAAAATTATTGGAAGCTTGTTCAGGTAAAAGAAAAGTGACGTTTATTGTCTTTGTGTTTAGTGTCAGCTATTGCGAAGTTGACGTGTCGGTGATTTGTGGAATAAATATTTATACAGGAAAAAAATCGTGATCTCAATTCTTGGCAAAAAAAAAAAAAATAAATAAAAAAAAATCATAATTCTAATTTTACCCAGAATTGTGCAGCCTTAATGTATATATAGTTATAAAACATATTAATACTAGTATTATATTGACATTCAACAAAAAAATTAATGAGATGTCAGAAGTTAAAGATAATTTCTGTGGGTTGTATCACATATGAGGAGATTGTCTTAAGTCTATGTAATGTGTTGTCACACTAAGGAGTGAATGAAAGGTCAAAGTTCACCAAGGGAAATTTATAAATCGATCTTTGGACTTATGGATCAATCTTTAGCAATTGATATGAGAATCGATTCAGAATCGATTAATCGATCTTTTCAACACAGCCATATAACTGTAGATAATTATATCCTTACTGTCAGAAAAAAAAAGGTGGTGGGGGGTTCAATGCCTGAACAGTTAAGTTTCAGACGTATAATTCAGAGGTTTGAACAGTGTATAGCAGGATGGTATATTATTTTTAATGTCAAAACCTTCCAGAAATAACTTTTAGATGTAGATTTCCTGCTTAAAAACAACAGAAAGGTGATCAAATGTTACTAACCAGTAGATTGTGTATGCCTCTGCTTGGGCTGGATCCTGGATATTTGGCTCATTTAGGAGTTCCTGGATACCTAATAAGATCTAAAGAGGAAAAAAACACGTGAGGAGTTATCAGGCTTTATAAATAACTGACCCTAAAGATGCATGCAAATACTTAATACTATGAAGGAATCTTCATCCCTCAAAGCTCTACAATGTCCAGAACATGTGATTCTTTGGCAAATTGTATAAAAATTTAATTCACCTGTTGAGTTAGTGTAATTTTTAGTATGTAAATGTAGCAGTGCAAATCATAATTCAACCTTTTAAAAGATTATTGATCAAGACCATTAAAAATCAGCTCAATAAGGTTTGTATGCCTGAAGGGAAAGTATAAAGAAAGACATTCGCAATAAGCAAACCTTAACGTTCATTTATAATCTAGTTTGAAAATCATAATGGAAATATCGTAATACACTCCAGACAAAGTATCATGAATGATAATCCATACCTGCTTTATTGTGATGGCTGGTCTCCAGTCCTTGTCCTCCTCTAGAATAGATAGGCATACTGTGCCTGATGGATACACATTTGGATGGAAGAGTGGAGGCTCAAATTTACCTTCGAAAGAAAAAAAACCCACCATTACTGCTGTGGATCAGCCTTCAGCATGTTTATTTATTTAAAAGTCCTAAATCTCACATTCAAGCTGCATTCAGTCAGCCATACTACATGACGGTATCATGGCACTGCGTCACAGCACTAATATCACTCTATCGAGTCACATAAGAGGCCGTTATTGACCTAAAGGCAACTGGGCCCGTCCCGATTAAACATTTACCGTGCGATTGTCTCAAAAATGAAGATAAACAATAATATTGCACAAAGTGAATGTTTTATTTTCAGATACTTTTCAATAATAATAATAATAATAATAATACCACAATAAGGTTAAATATGCTCTTTCAAATAAACATTACTTTACGTGCAGACTAATTTATGGTCAATCAGCCGTTACATAGTGTCTGCTCATTTAAGGGGTCGTGTTTTAATATGACCACATATCAAAGGTGGCAGAGTAAAATTAAAATGACTGATCTCTTTTAGTACGTCATCTTGTAGGCAACTCTGTAGACAAAGACCCCGCTGCCTCTGAACGTCTCTCGTGCACTATGGATGCACCGTAATGAAGCCTATTGCTATCCAGAGTTTGGTAAAGAAGGAGAAAAAACTAAAAAATTAATGCGCTTATTTTTTCCTTACTGTGTAATAATTGTCTTATTGCAACAGGCCAATAGTCAATGTTCTAGAAATGTTTATCCAATCTCATTTAGAGCTCCAGCTAAAACTGAGTGTTTCTCTACCATTATGTCTGAAAACATGTAAACCAGCTGAACAAAAAGAAACTTTTTGTCCCAGAGAGGTGGAAGCAGTCAAGCTCCAACGAGGAACAGATGGGAGCGTTTCCCATTCTGTGGCGTTTCAGACCTTCCTGTTCGTGTCAGGAACTCACACCGCTGAACAAGCCGAGTCGTGCTATGGCTTCACGTATTCCTTGTAGGTTTTACTAACATCAACGAGTTTTGAGACAAGAACTTTAAGAATATTTAGAGCACTCGCTTAATTAAAACGTTTTTAAACGAGACACACTTCAAAAGCAACTCTTCTGTCTCCAGTGGATTTTACATGAAAAACAGTGCGACTTCACAGCCGAGTAGCTGTCACATGATGCTTAAATAAGGCTATTATTGCATTCACACTTTAATGCTGTACCTGCTACAGAGTTCAAGAATACAGGATTCATTTAAGATTGACACCGTTCATCCAGCATGCCTTTAGATTACACATAAGAAACAAAAGAGGTTAATAGTTATTATAACTAATAGTTATTTGTTGACAGATGGGGTGGATTGGTGTCATTCAAAGTCTTCAAACCCAAGAATATAACTTGAGAAATGTTTGTCGTTGCTGTGAAAGCAGGAAGGTTATTCATCCAAAACATCTTTAACACATTTGGATGTCTTATTTGCCTCCTACAACGTTTACAGCAGTGCGTTTATAGATGGACTGTGTCGAGAAGTCGCACTAAACCAGCACTTACAACTTACATTTTGGAGGTGAAGAAGGATAGTCATCTTTGAACAACATGCGCAGTTTGAACAGACCTCCTTCCCATGGAGTCTACAAACACAGACAACGATTAAATAAACCTTAAAAAAGAAAGCTTTCCAATTATGTGCAAGAATTTTACTTTTGCAATTTGAAGTCTAAGACAAACGTCTCTTAATGTGGATGTTAATGAGGCTCCACAGAAATATAAGACCCTAAAAAATGTCATTTTTAATGATCTTCATGCAGATTTTAGAAAATGAAACATATTCATACATCTTCCATGTCTGTAAAACATCTTTACTGTCTCATAACTCAAAGTTTCCTTAATCGGCAGAGAAATTTACCCCTTTCTTGCCAGGAATAGCACACTCCCAATTCATGAGATTCATTGTTCCATCTGGATTTTTTGTAGGTACAGCTACAAATCCCTGCAGGCAGAGTGGGGAAGGAGAAGAAGAGAATAAATAACAGACTAAAGATTTTGCCAGGCTAACCAAATTAACTTTTATGCAAAGCTCTTAAAAACATTACTTACAAAGGGATGGTCCTTTCGCCATGCCTTGCGCTCCTGAGCAAGCCGGCTCAATGCAATGCCTGACATGATTCAGGAACTCCTACAAAGAAAGAAAACTTCAGGATTTCTGCAATGATCATTTCAGCTTGTTGAGTCAGAATAACTAAGAGATTAGTTGTTTTCAATGCACTGAAAAGGGTAATGCTGCAGATATCACTTTACATGATAAAATAGTTGCATCCTTGGATAGTTTGAAACACTTGTAAGAGGCCGAAAGCTGTTCAGACTTCAGTAATGGGGAGTTATTGCATCTGGAAGCTGAAACCCTTGCAGTTTCAACAGTGTCGTGCTGAATTAACTCATAATTAAGAAAATCCTACACATATGTAACTCTACAAAAGTAAATGACTATTTCTTACCATTTTTTAATGATCTGGCTCATATCAAATCTTATTAAACCTAAGCTGACACATGAGTGCAACTACTTTTACTACCTTGTTACAGGGATGGCTTTGTAGATGCCACTTAAGACCAATTAACACGTCTAATCAGGACGCTGAATTTAGATGTTTTGTGATCTCTACAGCAACAATTATTAAATATGTATTGATAATTAAGAGAAACAAGTTAATAGCAGCTAAGCCGATACTTTAAAGTTAGTTACTTCAGGGACAATTTTTATTCTACACGAGTTATATTTTGCTTAAAAGCTACCATGGTCGAATTAGCCTTTCATCGGATATCTCTAAAGGCTAAATAGCTAACCAATTAGCCGGCAGTACAGAAAATGCTTTCCATGTTTATGCGCTTTCTGGTAAAAACAAAATAAATAAATAGATTTAAAAAAAAAGCAGAAACTGAGCTAATCGTCTTTGTAAAAAACGAATTTGTTTCATATCACACAGCTCTGGTGTAAAGAAGCAAAGGTTCTTATAAATTTTATTTGACACGCAAGCTAGGCTACTAGCTTTAGAAGCTAACTCATGTGCGCCAGAATCGTGCTACATCTCAACAGACGCTGGCGCTGTTAGCGTCCAACACGGCCCGATGCAGCATAAAAATGCGCATCTGCACTTGATTTGGGCAAAATTTAACAGCGGGAAAAAGTGATTACTGACGTCCATCTACTGGTAAATAGTACTTGTAATTCTGGGATATCAAGCAAGGATGTGGAAAATGATCACATGTAAATCAAATCACAATGCATTTAAAAAAAATAAGGACAAAGAACGCTGGCGCTTGAAAGGCGCAAATGTATGCGTTACCAAACTAGCGAAAATGGCGCAAACTGAAGCGGGTAAAAATATCACAATACACGAGAAAACTAACATCCCCGCGATTGGGGTTCACTCCTACCTCTCAGTATGGCTGCACTGGCTCTGGTAATAAAGCGAAATGAATTATTCGTGCTCGAATCCTGTTAAATCTAGTAAAGTTTCCCTCCTGAAAAACCACCCGCTCCGAGTCGAGCCAGAAACACTGAGGCGAAATAGTCATCCCTTCCGTACTTCCGGTTTTGGTTAAATACTTCCAGGAAGATCCGACTACGCACTTTTGACTTTAGCGGTTTGTTTTCAGTGGATGCTTTAAAATACAAATTAGTCATCACAATTAGACGTTTGTTCGTTTTTATACGACTAGTAGGCGTTTAAGAGATTTTATACACTTTTCGCCAAAATAACAGTTTACTTCCGTTACCATTCTCACATACAATATACATGTTCCCCCGCTCTCTCTTTCTCGAAAAAACAAAAAACAAAACACGTTTTATCGAACATATTGTTTGTTTTGTTTCTGGTCGAAATCTTCCCTTGTTTGGTTTTACCTTTAAACCCATGCAGATACATTTTTTGCATCGGAAAGACGCAATGTGTTTCGTCCTCACAACCATGATGCGATTTCTATCTTTAGCAACAGATAATCTTTGTATAAAGAGACAGTTAACCCCAACGATTGTAATGTATAATGAACTCTTACGCGTTATGTTGTATGAAAATAATACCTTATTTTATAGGGGTGGTGTTTTTGTTTGTTTTAATAGCTTATTAGCTGGTAAATCGAAACGGAGAGGGGGAAAATAAACAGGCATTACATCGGGCTACTAAGTTATTGAAAGGAATGCTGAGGAGCTAACACATGAGGTCGCCTTTTCCTAAAATATAATAGTCATCACTCACTTCTTTAGTCATGACCAGGGGTTCCCAAGTCCAGTCCTTAAGGTATGCAACCCTTTCAAACACAAATAAATGAGTAATTTCCAGGATGACGCCCAGATTAAGAAATTCAGCAGGGATGTTGGAAAAGATTTGCCTCTAAAGGTTTTAGGATATTAGATCTCGAGCTCTGGACTTGGCCACCCCAATAAAAAAAAAAAATAAAATAAAAAGGATCCCAATATGATGGACTACTATGAGCATGCATTTAAAACAACCTTAATCACTTTTGTAGTCTAAACAATTTTAACAAAGCTATGAAATAAATGTACACAGAGAATGAATGACAATATTTTTATTGGGTTTACTTATGCAAGACCATATAGATCTATCCCTTAACCCCAGTACTTCGTTTTTACATTTTTAGCATTGCATAAGATCATAAAGAATTGATCCACGTAGTGATATGAGAACCATATTCATTAACTAACTGATGAAAAATGACATTCATTCCCTCAGATTATAAGTTGTGATCATCAATCATGCATTACGGTGGTCTGTGGATAGAGACTTGAATGCAGAAAAGACTGGGCACTTCAAAAATATTAGGCTACAGATTCAATAAGTTTGTCCATTAGATGAATGATAATGTCAGATACTAAACCAGAGAAGTCTTTGGAGAAAACAGTTCAATGTAACACAGGTGCTAAAAGGGTTTAATACTTGGGAACACAAAATATATGGCATGGTTGCAATTGAGCCAAGCAAATAAAAAATAAAATAAAAAAATCACTTTAGAATTCACAGAACAGATGTCTAAAAGAAAAAAAAAAGAAATAAAAAGCCAAATAATCCTCAGGTTCGAGTCAGCATAGGTTAATATTCATGAGTACATCTACCATTAGATGAAATGTGAAAAAAATAAGGTCGCCTGCAATGTCCAAACATTAGCAGCTACAAATGGAGTATCTTAAAAGTCAGCATGTTGGAGTGATCATCTGAGGGGTACTAACTGGTGCAGTCAGACAGGATAATAACATACGAGGGAGTGCAAGACAGTGCATAATTGGAAGGCTTCAGAATACTATAGCAAATGTAAACATAGCCTAGCTCTGGCAGTAAATCCAGTCTACTTTGATTAAACCTCTGCAGATTTTACACTTTGCACTTTAAAAGCCCTTGTGTGTGTTTATATATGGGTTTGTATACATCTAAAAAAACATGCATCCATTCTCATTTCCCCATCAATATAAAAACTGGTTTAGTCAAGTTTATATGTGTGCATGTGAGTAAATGGAGGTTTGTGTCATCAACAAGTCTATGTACAGTGTGCCAGCATTAAGAAACGACACTCAGATCAATGTGTACAATACACATAAGACATTGGATTTTGGTCATTGGGGGGGGAAAAAAGGCAACACTAAATGATTAATTGTGAATGAAATATCCAACCTATCAAAACCACATATCAAACCTGAAAACAACTATTAAAAAATGTGTTCCAAAATGCAGTATTTACATCAACATTACAGGCTGTAAGCAGTGTGCGCAGTGTTTCCCACTGTAGTGCTTGTAATGCTGCGCATGAATTTAAATTGCTAAGAATCTATCAGACTGGAAAAAATAAAAACTAAAAGAAAAAAAGTTTTAAACTGTAACAGTCAACTTCATAGCCAGTCAAGTATAGCTTTGTTACTGGTTATCGAACATGTTCCAGGCATGTTCGCAGTGAAAGACACCGTTATTAAACATCAGCTGTCTCAACCCACCGCCTCAGAAATCTCTCCAATCCTATACAAACAATGTAAAACATAAGTCTACATTGTCAAGATTTGCTCGTTTTTTTTAAAAGATCCAGTACAAACAACTTCCATTTGAAGTTGTGTTTTTTATACAGTGTTAAAAAACGTGCAGTTTTTCTTAAAGAGTTAAATATCAATAATGAATTTGGATTATATACATGAAAACAAAATAGTCTTGATATGAACTAAGTCCTTCACCACCTGATTAAACATTTCCAGTCCACAAACACTGCAAATACTTCTACTTGGGAAAGTTAATAAGAAAAAGAACTTATATGTATCATGAAAATCCCTCAAAACATGCTAAATAAACATGTTTAACATAACTAGTCACTGAAAAGAGGATTTTTTAAAAAAAAGTTGGTGAGATGACTTAATTGGACTGAAAAAAAAAGTTTTTCTGTAGTTTTACTTTGGATTTATGAACATGAGGAGCTCACAGCCAAAATAAAAGTTAAAATTAACAAAATAAAAGTGGAGTTTTTCTATTTTTAAACATAAACACACTGCTCAAAGCGGTCCCACAAAGGCTGAAGTCTGGCTGCTTTTCTACGTGTTCTTGCTCCCAACACACCAATCATGAAATGATCCAACAGCTTAATCTGTAAAATGATAAATTGATCTGAATCATGTGCGTTGAAGCAGGGACACAATGAAAACCTGCAGGACTGCAGCCTTTATAGGACTAAATCAAAGTAGCTAAGCTCCATTTTTTTCCTTGTACCACAATTATACATTAGTAACTGTGTTTTTATTAATGTGAGATACATTTAGGTTATTTTAAACACAGTATAAATAAAAGTTGATTTATTGCATATTAAAATAGAAATGTTACGCTTTACTTCAAAAGGATATTTTCTAAATCACGTAAAAAAATGCATTAAACATCATTAAACATCTAATGCTCTTTTAACTTCAAATCAGTCGCATTTCTTTTCTCAGAATGTTTTTTCTTCAATGCTATAAAATTTTAATGGGGATTTTTTCTTTTTTAAATTAAAGTAACAATTTCTCCAGATATATCCAACAAAATGTGTTTAACTTGGATCCTCATGATTACAAATCTTAGTAAAAACTGAAATCTTTGGATAAACTTTAAAAGCAGTTGATCTTTTCGGGTGAATTTTATATTTTACAGCTTGAATTGACATGCAAATGCACTGTTCCCTTCTTTATATCTCAAAACAATGATTTTGTTTGATAATTGGGGTTATAAAGACCATATCGATCTCTTACTAGACCCTTGTGTTGAAAGATAAGAATTGACTCATTAGATGACCCTGAGTGAATCATTGGCCTCAAATGATGTTGGCCATATTTTATAGCATAAAACATTTCTAGATTACAATTCTTAACTTACAGGTAGGAAGGAGAAAAAAAAATCTACTTGCCGCTAATTCAAAAAGGTCCAGTTTAAATGTACAGGCACAAATTGTCAGTAAACAGACTTATTTACATCAAGAAATAAAAACAAGAGCAGAGGGAAAACAAAACAGAAAAAGTACACCCTCCCCCTTTAAATCTCCATTGTGCTGAACGTTCTTCCTCAAAGATGATATGTTTGCATCATAACACCTGGAGCTTGTAATACTGAGTCTGTCTCACATCCGGGAGCCTCGCTCCTGAAGAATCTGCAGGTAAAAAGGAAAAAAAAAAGATAAGTATACATTGTTTGCAAACATGCCAAAAGAAGGACTGACTGTGCCTATATTATGCCAAAATGCTTCCTTCTTTGTCACAGCCCAGAACACTGTTGGGGGAAACAGACGGACTGACTGCGGGGCAGGAAACACTTGCACAGAATCCGATTGGATTGGGAATTATGTTAATATGACTTTTGGAATGAAACTGGGAAAATCAGTTAAGCAGGATTCACTTTGGTAAGGAAAAAACATGTTGGACTTCTCATCCGTATCCCAGATACTGTCACAATCATTTTAGCAAATCCACTTTCAGACATGGTGAAAGAATAATTCATAGTTTTCTCTTATGAAAAAGTATAAATTAACTTCAACGGTATGTTACGCAGACTGTTTATTATTATTATTATTATTTATTATTATTATTATTATCATTAATAATAATAATAAAAATAATAATAATTCATTTTATTTCTTTGCGCCTTTCAAAACCCAAGGTAAATTTATTAAACAACTTCAAATATTTAAAAACATAAAAATTAAAACAACACAATGCAGACAGTTAAAAGGTTAAAGTGCAAAGGTCAGTTTAAACAGATGGGTTTTAATTCCAGATTTGAATGAAAGAAGAGAGTCATTGTTACGGAGCTGAGATGGGAGTGTGTTTCATAGCTGGGGAGCAGAGCGGCTGAAGGCTCTCCTCCCCATGCTGGTTTAAAATTATTAATACATATATAAAAAGACAATTTATATTATTAACTACTACAACATTGTCATTCCTTTGCCGTTTTGCTTTTTAATTTTATGTCGTACTGCTGCAATAAGCACAGAATATGTGATTTGTAGTGTTTGGCTCACTCGGTAGATCATTAGAGCAGGTGTGCCCAAACGCAGCGCACACGATCTCCCATCATGCAGCTTTTAGAACAGGGGTCACCAACCCTTTGAGGGCTACCATCTAGAAGATTTTAATGTTTTCCTCATGCAGCACACCCGATTCAAATGAAGGACTCATTTACAAGCAGGTGCAGAAGATGACGAGTGAACCTCTTCATTTGAATCAGGTGCGTCGCACAGGAAAATTCCCTCCTCTGCTTGTCATCCAGCTCTGCAGAGGTCCAGTATCTAGTTAGTCGTTTGATGTTGGAGAAGGGCTGCGTCTAAAAGTTGCAGGATGGTAGATCCTGACCGAACTTGGGCACCTGTGGATTAGAGGTTACAGTTCACACTGCAATAGGCCCAAGCTTAAATCCTGACCTACAAATCTCTTAAGGACATAAATTAGATGACTTGAAACAGGTGCAATAAACATACTTTAAGTGTTTTCATAAAAGATGCTAGCCATTACAGGAATACAAGCAAATTAGGAAGAAAGATAGAAAATTAGGTTAAAATAACTCACGAAATCAGTGTTCAAGAGTAAAATAAAACATTTAAAATAACAGATTTCCAGATTAATAAATGTCTTGACTAAGTTAATCTGGACCAAAATATTTGATAGTAAAAACAACAGACTACTTATTGTACAGCTAGGTGATTCATAGAGCATGAATCGCTATGCAGCAGCCTATGATTCAGCATGGCCTCCATTAACCGAAGCTGCAAGCACGTCAATAATTACAAGGGTCTCAAACAAATGGAGCTCTTCCCATCTTGTTTCAAAGACAGCTTCACCTGCAGATAAGTTTGCAGTCTCAGCATGAGCCATCTGGCATTTGATGGAACTCTGGCTTAAAACTCTGGAGTCCAAGTCTGATTTCCAGCCTGGATTCCTCGATTTTACACAGGTCCAAGCATCTTATGTCAGCTGTAGTTGTCTTCGAAGACAAATGGGAATAATTTCTGGGAAGGATGAAAGCATCGGGGAAAATGGGAGGAGGGTAAGACTAAGGAGATCTGGTGAAGGGATTACGAGCAGTTGAGCGCTCACCAGTGAGTCAAAAGTGCTCAACCTAATCAGAGTCATTCATTTCATAATCCGTCTCCTCGTCATCGCTCTGAGCAACATGCAGCATGCAGAGAGCACAGAAGAAGACAAGAAAGGCGAGTTGTAGACTAACGGAAATGAATGAATGTGTTAAACGAAAAGACAGGAGGAAAAGGTGAAAACAAAACTACGGGGTTATGTTCAAACGGGGATAAAACACAGTAACATGTCGAGTGTTTATGACAAACTCAGGAGGGCAAAAAACTATAAAAAAGTATCTAAGGACACATTTTCTCTAACAGTTGACAGCGTTATCTTTCCATAAATGGTCATTTAAAACAAATTCATGTCACTGCGAGACAAACTAGCCAGGATGGTTAGTTCTACTTCAGTTTCTATTTACACAGAAAAATAAATGGAATTTAATAAAATACCTTATTTTGATACAGTGCCCTTGAATAAGACGGGTAAAAAGGATTTTTTTTTAGCTTAAAAGATAATCTTCCAATCACTCTAGAAGAAATGAGTCTTCAGTAAGAGCATAATGCTGATGAGAGTGTGACTTTCTTAGAGTGTGCCATCTGCATCGCTCCTAAAGCCTTTGAGAAAATGTCCGACCCTGCCAACGTTCCACTAATCTGCAGACCTTGTTCTGCTAATGCTCCTAGCATGGATTACATTGTTTTAGAGACTCCATCAAACCTGACATAAAATGGAAAGTACATCTAGATTCCTTCACTTTGCAGGAGGACAGCAGCGCATTTGTCAAATATTGTCTTTTCCATTTTCTATTTTACTTTGATGATTCTTCAAACCATCTCTTTTCATCCTAAAACAAAATTTCCACCATGCACTTCTTCATAGAGCGTTCTCATCAATAAACTAGAGGTACTTTCTTCCCTGGTGGCGCATTCATAAAAGCAACACACTTAAACATCCAGCACAGGCCATCTCTACGCCATGTTAGCAGTGGATGGGTTTACAGAAAGCCTTTCCACACACTCACACACTTACCTTTGCCTTCTCACTGGGCTCACTGTTGGTCCCGTATGATTGATTGTGCAGCTCCTTGGAGACCACACACAGGAACTCTGCTTGGTCTTCATTTCCGTAGTTGTAAGAAGAACCAATGCTGACCAGCTAGAGAGACACAGAAGCATAAAGCAGAGAGAAAGAGTTGGCCTGAGGTAATATAGGCTAATTAAACAGGGAAAACCTTAAATTAAAGAGAAAAAAATAAACAAAAAGCAGTATTTGCACTTTGACATTCATTTTTGACATTAGATACCCAACATTTATTGCCCTTAATAGATAAACAGCAATGGATATCTGTGTGAGAGAGCAGGTATGATGCAAGTGCATGGCCAAATGGATCTTCTAATGCTGTGGTTGTGCAATTACTACACAATAGGGGCATTTAGGCCAGTCTGGATCTAAGCAGAGATGATGACACACCTACTTCCAGGAGGTCAAAATAATTTCTTATTGTTTAAGGATGCAATTGACCAGTGCGTTTTAAGAACAGACTAGTCTTTCCCCCTTAAAGCAAATAAATCCCAAGTCTATTTTCAGAAGCTGCAGGCAATCCAAAAATAAAACTTTCAGAGGGATCATAGACAAATAGTAAATTGAGAAATCAAAGCAGTCAAGAAGGTAAAAAAAATGATCACTAGTCCACAAAGGGAGGCTATGAAAGTAAATGCAAGAAGCAAAAGACGCAGAAACAGAAAAAAGATGATCAACAGACAATCAGCAACACAAAACAAGTGCAAGAATGTGACCACAAGCAAACATGCTGGTTGGAATATATGAGGAATGGTGATTTGCACTTGATAGGACCAGGCTCGTTTCAAGTGAAAAAGTATTTTAGAAATCTTTCCGTGTCAACTTATTCCCACGATAGTCTTGGTGTATTTAAGATTTTTCACATCACTGTTGTCACATTATATGATGTCAATGGTACAAAAAAAACTATATGCATGACGCAGAATCTGTAAATACTATTGGTGACAGCAGGGTAATCACTAATAAAAAGGACAGCATGAAAAAAGAAAAAGAAAATCCCACAAACAACTTCTAACCCAACCAAAAGCTAATATCGTTTTGTATTTTAGTCACTTAAGACCAACGAGCACACAAAAAACAACAAATGGAGGCAATACATGTGTGCGAGCCTTAAACGAAAACTAACATGCAGACCTTGAAAAGAATAAACAAACACTGAAAAGTCCGGTTGCTGAATATCTGCTTTTCAAGCTGAATATTAAGCGTGTGTGCTCCAGACTGTGTACTGCCTGTACCCAGGTGTGCATGTTCAGACATGCACCGCCTCATTAGCTACTGCTGCCAGAGACTTGTTGTTCAGCAGACTAACGTTGGGCATCAACACAGTGAAAACTAGCAAATAATCTCAACTAGCTACCACTTGTCACACTGCGAAATGCTCAACATGCAGCAAACACTTCTGATATACATTATATTAAAAAAAAACAAGTTATTTGACTTGTTAAGACAGAAGTAGGTGATTAAAGCTCGTCTCCCTGGAAGGCACGCCTTTATACAGCGGATGAGATTTAGGCTCCACAGGAGGGACTCACAGTTTCCCCATCTGACCTGTGTAAGGAGATTAGTGGGATTTCAGCTCTATTGGGAGATCCAGTGATTCAATGGTCACATTTATTTACATATGACACATGTGCAGCACCCAAATGTGGTTCTCACTGAGATTATAAAAACCAACCATCGTTGACTAAACTATATGTTCAAAACACCTGACGCACGATCAGCTAATAAAAACACGTCACCCTCTGAACAAACAGCTCTGTATTAAGACAGAAAGAAGCTGATGACAGGTTTACACGGTGAGAATGCAGCAATGAAACAATGAAATAAAGACCACAGAGAAAAAGAAATGTGTCAGGTTTTCCTTGCTTCGCCAGTGAGCAAGCAATAAAAACAAACATTGAAATAAATTATCAAAAAAACAAAAAAAAAAAAACCAAAACCCAACAGCTATGTGACTACTTGGGACAAACAATGGCCAACAAAGTGCGTATGGACAATATGGGGACCATGCAGTGACCAGCCCATGGACAGAAATTTGTGGGACACACCTCTCCGCTGTTGTTTGGCAAAGCAGATTCCTCTCCCTTCACCTCCCTTGACACAATCAGCAGAAACTCTGACTGGTGGGCCCGCCCGTAACCTATACTGACAAGCTGCAACAACCAATCAGAGCACAGAAGGCATGCCCGGATCATGTATACGGACATTTGAGAAGGATACGAGTTGCTGTTTGGCTTTTTTAATCCTTTGCTAATATTGAAGATTGGACTTTTCTGGGTCAATGTGAGCATAGCAGGGTGGGTGAAGCACATGACAGGAGGACTGTTGCTGTGACCCTGCGGGAAGAGATTTACCTGTTCAAACTTCCAGCCGTCAGACATGGTAGATACCATTTGTGTCAGCTCCTCCTCCTGGCACTGCAGCACCCGATACACATGCTTCACTGGAACCTGAAAGGAATGTTGAACATATGGTGGAAACTGGATGAAAGGAGGGATTACTGCGCTACCTTTCTGCTGGTTCACTCATGTTCCATCTGGTCTAAATAGGTTAACATGGAGTAAGACATTTCAATTGCAAAATTCCCAAACCTGTGATGTTTTGCAGTCGCGTTCCCTGATCTTGTCCTTTATGAGTTTTATTAATGACGTGATGTTATAGAATTCCGCTTCTTCTAACACACCTGAAAAAAAGAGAGAAATATTTTCAGGAAGATGTTCTTGGGATTTGTAGAGTATACGGGAGTGTAACACACCTCTATATCTGCTTATAAATTCAGTCAAAATGTTGAAATGCACCTGCAGTCTAACAGTTTCATCGTGATTCAACATTCACTGAATGTGAAGTGAACATCCAATAATTGCAGGATGTTCCTGCATGAATGCAGCAAGCAAGAGATTAGCAGTCAGGATTGTGATAAACTTCCTTTAAAAAAAGAAAAATATTCATACTCATCACTTGTAAAGTTGTTTTAATTTATCAAAACTAAAATCACAAAACCACTTTGTTGTTGCTACACAAAGCACAAACAGTTTTTGAGCAGTCAGTTTGCGATGATGGATTAGAAAGAATCACTTCCAATCAATGTTCCAGGTTAAGCAACATGTCGCCATTTTTAAGTTTTAAGGATTGCGTGCACACGGCTGAGCGCATCAACATTTTCACTCAAAAATTCAGAAAGCAGGTCATTTATTTCATGTATGTTTCACATGTATTTTAACCATATAAAGCTAAAAGTACTAATTTTAAAACATAACTTAAGATTTTTTACCACTTTATGGTAGAAACATTGTTGAAAAGCCAGTTATGATACTGGTCCCACCCCAGTAAAAGCAGAAGATTACACTGCAATAATTTTTATCTATCACATGGTATTAATAGGCAAAAATCTTTTTTTTTTTAAATTTGTTAAAAGGTTCAAATGAAAACTTCAAAATTTAAAAATGGGACTTTTTCATCCAAGCTGTTCTTAAGTTGAGCTTTAAAGGGTTAAGAGAAATATCCTTTTGAGACATGCGATGAGCATTGCAGAAATGTTGGTGCCTCAGGCTGCACTTTTACCACTGGATCCAGATTCAGGAATTGTGATCTCCTTTTCAGTCATTATAGATAATTAGCATCATTACCTGTCGTGCCACCTTTTCTGTCTGCTAGCTGTACTTGCACCTCTGTAAGGACAGTCTATTTGAAGCCTTGCACGGGCATATACACCTAATGTAACCTCTACTTATGTTTGTAACAATTTAAAACCGTATCTATTTGTTCTTTTTGCCATTTGGTTCTTCTACTGTAGAAGAGACTAAAGCCATAAGCTTTTATGGATTTCACCTACCACCATCCCCTCTGGGTAATTCACACATGCCAAAGAGCAGTGGCTCAGTTGTGACCTCACACAAATCAAGCTGGCATTTTGGAACCAGCAGAGTTATGGCATCACTGCCGATTTGACAGGTGAGTTTGTGCAATGTCGGCATTTTCAGCCCATTTCACCTGTTACTGACTCCTTTGTTGGCAAATCAACGGGGGATCAACTTCAACCACCTCATTCTGCCATTGTATTTTGACAATATGTCCAAATATGGTGTTTTGGTGCCCACTTAAAAAATAGTTTATGAAAAAAATGTCCACTTCCTGATGTAAACAAATGCAGGGATGCACGATATATCAGTGTTATTATCGGTATCGGCAGATATTTGTCTATTTTTCCAATACAGGTATCGGCAAACTGGGCCGATATTATCAACAGATATTTATTTTGTCAGTACATATAATTTCATACTTAAACACAGATACCTTTGTAGATAAGCTGTACATCTGAATTTTCAAGGGATGCATTTGTTTTGAATGAGCACATTTTTGTGCTACAACATGAAAGAAATTAATATTTGAAGAACCAAAACAGTTTTTTTGGTGTTACAGATGCCAGAGCTTCTTTAATATCAGTTTTCAAATCAATGCATCCAGCACAAACTGCAGGTTATAGTAGACATAAAAATATCTGTAATTTATCGGTTATTGGTAAAGTCAGGTAGAGAAATATCGGTTATTGATATCGGTTGAAATTTTTCATATCGTGCACCACAAAAAAAAAAGGTGTTAACCCTTTAACTCCCACATTGAAAAAAGGCCCAAGAAAAATCTTTCTTTGCATTTTTCTGTTTGTTTTGGACAAAAACAATGAGAATAAATATGTTTTAGCAAACGGTTGAGATGTAAGTTAGTAACAAGATAACAACAGTGGACTGGTGGAAATGTGAAACAGTGCTGTTAGAACAAACACTTTGTTTGGGTTTTACATACCAAAAACACAGTGGAAGAGATGGCATAGACAGGTTTATTTCCACAATTTGTTCAAGAAAATCATCATAATCACAGCGAATTTACCTCTACCAAATGGTAGACCGGGAAGTTAAAGGGTTAAAACTTTTCATTTTGCAACCAATGTTTGTGCTGCTTGATCATTAATCAAACATTGGGAAAAATTACCATTACAACAATCAAATGAATATTTTGATTATAGATGAGTTTACTATATAAAGTGCAATATTTCTCAGGCACATTACCTTCCTCTGCCAAGTCCCTGTTGAGCACCAGTTTGCCATGCCTCAAGTAGTTGAGCACTGGCCCAAAGTATGTAGGATCTCTGTCTATGAGATAGGCACCAGTTTCATCCTGAGAAGCAAAAGGTAGAAGAGAAAGAACGTATTAGTCTGAACACATTACAACACATACCACTATTTATTTTTTAGGTCAAACAGGACTGGAGAAATCTGATGGATTACCAACGTTAAAAAAAAACAGAACAATAAATGCTGCTCCTGAAATAGCACTGCTCCTTACAACAGCATCTATTAATGTACTGGTGCCTTCCTTAATCGAAACATAATCTGGGTGGAAAACAACCCCTATTGCGCATCAGTGAGCAATATTAAAGGGATGAGATTTTTGAGGTCAGCTCCTTTGCTGATAATCTCTACAAATGGTTGAGAACACATGCGCACACTGATCGTCGCTTTGGGATATCACTGTATTCCCACTGGCCTTGGGTTTCATCCAGATTCCTTCACAACCACTGGGTATTCCCTCATTTCTGTGCTGTGATTAGACTGGCTCACTCTCTCATGGGGTAAAAGCAGGCTAAAACAATTAGAGCAGAACAAAAAGAAGGAGATAAAAAGATGTGGAACAAGAGTGACTCCACTGAGAGGAGCAAGAGAAAGCACCTTGGCTTACAACCAATAATCAGTCTAATCTGGTCTGTTAAACACTCATCAAAATGAATTCGAGTTTCAGTTTGTGCTGCTGTCCAGCATTATTTTTCTTTAACATGTTTAACTCAATGTCTCATTTAGCAAAACACTCTGCAGTGAGGAAAGATGTTAAATAAATTTGTACCAATTCCCAAATGTGACGACATGAGTGGCATGAATGGGTTTAGCAGAAAACGCTCTCCGTTGATGCAACCTGTGATAATATTTACATAGAAATACACAAATACCTTCATATCTTCCAAACCATGAGCAGAAATTAAACATCCAAGCCCTCACTGACAGGCATAGTTAGCTCAATCATCAGGAGATTAATTAAACTCAAAACCCATTAATCTATCCAATAATGAGAAACTGTCCCAGCGCATTTTCTTTTGTAATGAATCTCTAAGCCCTCTTGGCTGACTGACCTCCTTTATATGGTAAAAATATTCCGCCAGAGCCCAAAGGACCTCTATTCTGGTCGCAATACCCTGTGTCAGTTTCTTACACTTAGTCACTGGAATTTTAAGCACAAGTACAGGTGGGCCGCCATTGAGGACACAGAGTCGCCCAACAGGCACGCACACCACATGCTAATCACGCTAAACGACAGGAAGTGTCCATATGCAAGGATATTGGTAGTACTTGTACAAGAAGTGCTGTTACGGAGAAGATAGTATGTAAATGACTAATAAGTAAGACAAAACCAAAAAATTAACCATTTTCTCTCTTTCTGTTCAGAAACTTGCTGTACAATAAAGCAGTTTACGTCAAAATAAATACAAACATTCAGGTCAGTGCAGTTTGTTTTCTGGGAACATACATAACGACAGGGGCAGGGGTGAACGCGACCGAATTCAGAGATTATTATTGGGGCTCTAATGCAGCTCCATCTACACAAAGAAACCAGTGTTTTTAATTAAAAACAAAAGGCTTGCTGGGGACGCCCAGACTGGGAAGCACTGGGCAAACAAAGAAGAGGGTGGAGACAGAAGGAGCGAAAGGATGCTACTGTTGGGATATACTGCAGACAGGCTGGAAAAAAAGCAGCACGATGTGGTTTCTCAGCCTCGGGATGCTGCGGAGAAGTGACGGCTACAGACATGCACGTAATAGATGTTGCCGTACCATCAAACAAGTCCAGAACATGAAGCTACTTCATGCATCTCTAACTTTGAGTATTAATTACTTACATAAGAGATCACATACACTGGTATTATTGACACGCAGGACGAGAGGTATATAAATTAGGTTTTGTTTACTGTATATTACATTTCAGAATTTGGTCGTTTGAAAATATTGACAAAGCGTTGCATACATAAATAGAAAAACTGGAGCCAAGTCAAAACATCTCCAGCACTGATATATAAAAACTTTGATAAACAAGCCAATCAGAAGGGTGGACTTCACAGCAGAGGGAAACGCTGTGCATGAAACCTTATCATTCTTTTACAACACACAATACATATCCTCCCACAGGAAATACCACAGTGACCCGCCCTTTTACCCACAGGATATCTAATAAGGCTTTCTGTTGATGCATTAACACAAATTCTTTTTTAAAAAATAAAAACAAATAATAAGAGTGTGCATAGAAATTTTAGAGGACCAATTTTCTGCACAGACTTGTGGCATATATGCTGGTTACCCATCATGAACAAGACAGAGAGATTAAAACCATCATGTGAAGCCAGTTCAAGTTACAAAACTCCTAAAGTAAAGAGAGATAATATATCATCAAATGCTGCTATTTTCCTTCACAAGTGAAAGTAGAGTACGAGTAATTTATACAGTCACTGGTACGAGCCCTCTTAAAAGACACGGCTTAATGTTGCAGCAGATCGCCCGAGTCACATGACCGTGGTTACTTAGCCAAGTGGATGTCTGATCTGTGTAGTGAAGGAGCGAGGAGTCCATCAGGAGTACAAGCAGTAATGGCATAGTCAAAAAGGCCTCCATCGTTTAAATAATAGAAACATTACATCATGGATATTATGAGAAAAAAAACAACATTTCTAAATCTTTGGCAATTAGACTTAATTAGTTTTAGACCACCACCGATCCAAGCAGCAAGTTTTTCTTTATTCTGTTTTAATTCCGTTAGCAAATAACCATTTTGCAGAATAATTCGAGTGCAAGTGTAATTTTGGATATTAAATAGTTACTTTTACATGCCCTGAAATCATTTCAACGAGTCGCAGAAAGCATCCGAGATTCTAGCATCCCACTGAATGTAATATGAGCTACTGCAACATGGGTCAATACTTCATTTAAAGCGCCTTAACTTTGTTAATCATGTTGCTTTTGGAAGCTAAAAAGCGGATAAAACAAGACTTCAGAAGCACCTTATTTGTGAGCAGAACTCTGCAATGTCTTGTTGAGCAATTACTGTGAGGAGACAGTGCAGGAAGAGCCGACATCACCGTTAAATATTTAAGTCGGCACCCACAGAGAGCCCAGGCATGACGTACAACCTGAATCTGGCACTAAATGCAGCTATATTTCCCCTCACACATGCCGCAGAGAGAACCTCCTCATGCAGCAAATGGATATGAATATAAAAAGAATAAGATGGAGAAAGAACAGGAATCATTTGTGATGGGGTGCTTGAAAAATTGATGCAACTCTCAAAGCAAGAGAGCCGTCTCTCTACTTGAGCGACGCTGAGCAGGAATCTGCAAATGCAACAAACCTGGACAACAGTGATCAGCTTTAGTCAATATTCAGATTAGCAAATGAACATTAACACTTCTAAATACCATACTATTGGCCGTTATGGCTGAGCATGCGGCAGCACTTCCTGCACTTTCTCCTTGGTATACCCCAAAGTGCAAAACAAGCTCTAGTCAACAACATGAATAATGCAGCTCTCCTCAAGAGTCCTACAGAAGCACGTCAGCCTGCGTGACTGAAAAATGTTGTAAGTCTGCCTGTAAAGCCATTCAAACACAGGGCATTCTTAAATAACTTTGTTAGCAAAGTGAAACCACAACTATTAATAGTTTTAAAAATGATAAAATATGTAGAGATGACCTGCTCTGTTGTGGGAGTCATCTTATCTTGGCTTGAGAGTGTGAGGTGCACCTAAGACAAGGGATTGAGATGGACTGATCCCTTGCTTATGGAGGATAAACTGACAAAAAAGCAAGCTGATTATTCGGAGATTAAGATACTTGCATGAAAATACGAGATGAGCCGTGGTCTCAGCTTAGCATAAAGGAGGGCATAAGGAAGATTAGAATGTAAAACAATGAATAATGGGTCAGTAATATGACCGGTGAAATACTGAATACACAATGTAAACAGACAGTAATACATTGTGTAGTACTATGTTATTGGGCCTTAAAGCACACATACACCACTGTTTAAATTAACAGGAAAAAAAAGGAAAAGCCTGCTTCAAGAGGGTTAGGGTCATTCAGGGGGGTGAGACACTTCATCCTGAGCTCC
This sequence comes from Pseudomugil tenellus, assembly GCA_037177515.1. Lineage (NCBI taxonomy): Eukaryota > Metazoa > Chordata > Actinopteri > Atheriniformes > Pseudomugilidae > Pseudomugil > Pseudomugil tenellus. Next base: position 14,084,241 of record JBAMHX010000024.1, on the reverse strand, counting down.
AAATGGTAAGCTGCATCTAACTGCACCTGGAAAAGACTTGTGTACTGGAGAGGGAATTCACCATCTTGCAATTGGAGTTAACAAAGCCAAGTAGCAAACAGAGTGGGTCAGGCAAAGTACTGACAACCCCACTGTGTTGCTTGTCCACTCAAATAACATAAAAACACTTTTTTACAAATCAAGCTTATAATGATCAAATCTTTAAGGCTGATATTTGACTTTGAAACGCTTTTTGTCGAAGAAAGAGATGATGTTGCTGTATTCGGTTACTATTTGACATCTGATACCTCATTGAATGCAACGCAACGGCCTCCGAGGAAAGTTTCTAACTGTGACGAGTTGCTATTTTGTCTGAAAAAGCTCTCAAAAATACCCAACTATAACCTGACGTTAGTTTTAAAATTACGCTTAATCAGAATAACATAAATTAAAGGCAAATAAAATTGAGAGAAAACTAGCAGGAATATCATGTCATGTGGCGACTGTCGGAATCTCGCTAGCTGTCGAGCTAATGCTAGTTAGCCGCAAAATTTCAAGTAAGTATTTAGAAGAGCGATTTTCTTCAAGTCCGTCTAAGTCCGGAATTTAAATAACGCAGATAAAAACAGTAGTCGCTCATTCAAGTCGTACCAAAACACATAAAGCCGACGCTGACACTTTGTCTAAAATAATTTTGAATTAATCATCTCCGCTCTCCGCCACAGTGCTACCGATACCTCAGCTAGCTTAGCATTTACCTTGTCGGAGTCGAGCTCCGGGTCAGCTTGGCTCAGTCTGTACAGAAATGATTTCGGATCTCGACACAGCGTTTGTCTCGTCGTTAGAAAGTACGTCCCCCCGACATTTAATCGTATCCATTTGGCTGCTCCGACACCCGCGGAAGCGTTTCTCTCCCCTGAAGAGTGGGCCAAACATCTCCGGTGAACGGAGCCGCTTGTCTCGGAGTTGTTCTCTGCCATCCCTCTCCTCCTCCGCCCTCGCCTCGGATCTTGTCTGCGCGAGCGGCTGACAGGAAATATCGAAGCAGCAGCCGCTGGAAAGGAGTCCACAACTCATGCAAAGCAGGTTGCTTCGGCCACTCCTACCAGCTCACTCCTCCACTGCTAATAGACTTTTGCATAAATTATTTCAGAGGGAGTAAAAAGGGTTTTTCTTGTCTTGTAATCTGACGCATCAATGTAGAAAAAAAACTTGCTAGTTAAACAGAATGTAATTTAGTAGTATTATTAGTTGCATATAATATTAGTGATTAGAAAGAAAATGACAACACAAAAGAAATGATAACGGGGCTGTACTTTATTTACATGCTGCAAAATGAGATTCATCGCCACAGGACGCTGTTTGTGTCGTGGCTGAAGATAACAAAAGACAGGACACATGGCTTTCATTTGAATGCCTAAATCCCTACATGCTTTAATTACTGGACTACCAAGCATTAAGTGGAAAATTCATCATTCAACATCTACTGACCTAGCGCACAAATAATCAGAGAGAGAATGAACAGATTCATTAAATTATCAGAATATGATTAAATCACTGAGCAAATAGAAAATGTATGATATAGTAAGAAAAAAGCTGTAAAATATTATAGTTTACAATAATTATTCACATTCAAAGGCTTTACATCTCAATACATACACAACATGGCCCCTGAACATGACTTCAATCCAAATATGATTCATATATTAGAATTTAAATAACACAGAATGAACTATAGGCTAAACAATAGCCATCAATAACCTTATACAAGAATAAAAATACAAAAACTGTATCCTAATATCATTGCATTACTTGCTTCAGATTTAATAATACATCATCTGTACATCACAGTTCTAGTCAGTTACAAGCCAGGTAGAGTATTTCATACACAATGTAACCGACTGCCATCAACTTGATTCAAACTATTTATCTATTTAGAGGGAAACACCTTTCTGGTGGTTCCTCAACTTTATAGACAGATACAGCAATTTCATCGGTCATTTGGATCAGATAGATATCCTATAACTGACATCCAACCACATCGAGCCCTGGGCCTCAGGGTCCAATTCACTTATACACCAGTCACACTGCACACACAGACTCAGCTGAAGGAAGAGAGCCTTTGGAAAGGACCTTAAGGTACTATGTCAGAAAATTAAAAGCATTATAATACATGTTGCCAAAAAAAAAAATAAAGGAAACAAAGTTAAATCAATCACTTTAATTCCTATTGGGCGAAAACGAATGAAAAAAACATAAAGAGTGGGCCAAAAAGCCCAGTGAGGCAGTTGTGCCATCGACAACAGCTTTTTCTGCGATTGCTTCCAAGAATGATAGTATGCATGTGCAGCTCTGTTGAAGGGTTTTTGTTCAGCATGGGGTGGTCAGCACATAAGATTTTTTTATTTTCAATAAGACACATACTGATGATGAGTCAACTAATCCACAGAAAAAGAAAGAAATTGAAGAAGAGTTCACACCACAAAGCCAGTGAATGGTACAAAACAACCAAATCATCCAACATTTGCTATGGGTGCCAATACAGTCCAAAATACCCACCTTTAAACTTGAATAAATTATATTTCCAGTGCCCTAAGAAAGAAGCGAACAATGTTGAGTTACAAAACTGGCCATGCAGGAAAGATTAGCAAGTTATGTTTAAGAAGTAAAAGCTAGTGGCATGTTTACCCGCTGCCCTGTTAGCAAAAAACATCCTCAGTAAGGCTGACGCACATACCGATTTAGACCAATGTCTCATTGCAAACTAGCACTCTGCTGTTATGCAGAGACTTTAATTGGACTGCTATTAGCAAGTACCAAGAAATTGAGAAAAACAACTCAAATACCTCGGGGAATAATTGGGCTCTGATGAAAATATAGAAAGGATTTGAGTTGAGTAAATGCTTGAAACTGAATTGGGTTACAGTATCTGTTACGACTATGAAGTATATGCACACATAGGTGGGGCTTAAACTACAGCTCGCACATACAATGTAGGTTTAGGATATGGTTTAATTAAGATATCTTGACAGGCTCTAGTTCAATAAAGCTAGATTGAGATACTATCACTGAAGCAGGAAACCAGTCCTTGCATTCGAGATAGTACTAGCAGTACCCAAGCTTGTATCACTCTTAAAGACACCCAGCTCTCTCGCTCTCCTGCAAAATGTACAAAAAGCAGATGTGCATGGTGGAAGTCTTATCATCCATACATGGAAAATGCAATAGAAGCCTCACATAGAGCACAAAAAAACAAGCAAAGCAACCCTGAATCCAAAAGTATTATTTCCCATGATTCTACTCAGGAAAACAAGGTCTGGATGCGAGCATCTCTTAAGAGTTTGTTTACATTGCGGTGATGAAGGACACTAAAGAGGGTGTTACTCTGCTCAGTGATTGGCCTCAGAGTTTTTTTAAAAAAAAAAAAAAACACACAAAAAACAAGAATAAAACAAGAAAAAAATAAAAAAAAAAAAAATAAAGGGAGTGGGCACAGGTTACACTGCACTCCTATAGGCCAGGATTTTGGTGCCTTTGATAGATTTTTCTCCAAACTTCCTGAATTTTCTTGCACCATCTGTCTGCATTTCCACTGGGGTCCATCAAATAGTATGTCCGGTTAGGCTGCAAACATTACAAACAGGAAGAAAAATGTTCAAAAATCACATGTAAACAGCAACGCGGGAGTATAAACAAGCCGGCAGAAAAATACATAATTATTTACCGTATGAACAAAGAAGGTTTTGAAGTTCTTGGCCTCAGGGCGCAACTCCAAGGACCAAGGAATCTCCCCTTTCAGGACTCTGTTGACTGGATCCACGTAGTACAAGTGAGGTCCTTCAGTGAGAAGCAGTTGTCTCCGACGAGCAAACAGACCCTGAAATGGAAGCACACGTCTCAAGACATTTAGCTCGCCAACAGAGGGGGCCATTAGGCCACTGAAATTTTCCACACAAGGCAGAATTCCAGACATCAGAACATCTTCACTCATGCACAGCTGGAAACCACTAGTTTACAAGAATATTTTAACTTGTGTAAAAGTATAAAATATGTAAAAATTACATTAATATAATCCCTTAAGCAACTAGACAGGCACTGTGTGAGCTCAGAACTCCATCAAGCAGCTCATTTCCACCCATGTGGTGATTTCCAGCCTATGTTACAGTCCTACATTAATTTTATAAGTCAACACTATCAGATTCTTACGTACACTGAAAATGAATAACAGGATCTTATATAATTTGCTCTCATAGTGATGAAAAATTCAAAGATCCCTCATTTTCTATTGTTCTGGATAATAAAGTTTAGAATATTGTCATGGATCAAGATCTATATCTTGTAAGAATCTGTTGAGAATTTCTCCATAATCCTTTATCGTGGAGTTAAATGCATATAGACTGAATACGGCCCCATCTCGCAATTATAAAGAATCTTTCTAGAAATTCCTAGATCCAGACTGAGATCCAGATCACTCCCAAAATTGAAATGGAATCTAAGCTAGAACAGAGACCCCTACTCAGCAACTTTACACAAAAACTACATTTTCATTTACTATGTTTTCATTTAGCAATCTCCCAAAAACAAGTAACATCTAATATATGACTTAAGTTTTACACACCTTGCGTTTATCCACTGGGCCCATTTTCAGAATCAGGTTATTCTCCACAAACTGATGCCTGAGCAAAGACATCAAAATACAGAGTAAAGACACTTTCTTTCCTACAGACATTAATTATTTCTTTACACAAAGGGATTGGTAAATAAACTAATCTATTACTTCTTATGGATCATCTATAAATAATCAAAACATGTATCCAAAATGGTTAACCCTTTAACTTCCCGGTCTACCATTTGGTAGAGGTAAATTTGCTGTGATTATTATGATTTTATTGAACAAATAGTGGAAATAAATCTGTCTGTGCCATCTCTTCCACTGTGTTTTGGTATGTAAAACCCAAACAAAGTGTTTGTTCTAACAGCAGTTTCACATTTCCACCAGTTCACTGTCGTTATCTTACATCTCAACCTTTCACTAAAACATATTTATTCTAATTGTTTTTGTCCAAAACAAACAGAAAAATGCAAAGAAAGATTTTTCTTGGGCCTTTTTTCAATGTGGGAGTTAAAGGGTTAATATAAATATAACAAAAGTTCTTATCCAAACATAATAATTTGATACAAAACAAATTTACCAGGGGTTCCCACTGGTCTGTTTGTCCAGCAATAACCGTTTTTCTTCTTCTGTGAACTGCAGGTCCAGCTCAAAAGAATTGCTGTCCAGATCGTGGATGTACTGTTCAATGTTGCTGCTGGACCTCTGTGGGGGTGTTGAATCGTGTGGCGAGAGAGAGTGTGATGAGCTGGACTGGGCTACCTGCATGTTGCTAAACTGGCTCAGGAGGTCATCATACTATTGACACAGGAGATATGAGAAAAAAGGTGGAACGATTGTTAGTTGAACGGTTCAATCTTCCGAGAAACACATAACTCTCACAAGCTAGCACCTGTGACTCAAGAGCAATAATTCTTATTCATATAAAGAAATGAAGGATGACCCCCCCACACACAAAAAAAGACATACATTTCCATAGCAGTCCTCGTCATCTTCAGACATAGCTGGCAAGTAGGGTGTGAGCTTTGGGGGCGTTTGTAAATGTAGATCACTCCATGAAATGGTGTCAAAGAAGGGGTGCTGCTTTAGCGGGTCGTACCCTCCCATCTCTTCACATCCAATCCGTTTGGAGGGATCCAATGACTGAGGAAAAAAAAACAAAACACATTTTCATTTATTTAATGGAACCAGTCTTTTTAAGAAGGGTCACATTTATGGCATCAAGCAGAAAAATCATTAAAATGAGAGTGAAGAAACTATAGAAACTCAGTGAACAAACTGGAAGGATAGTGGGAAACCTAGTTTGAGTGGTTTGATAGAGGTGCAAAGGTTTGGTACTCAAGAGCTTCCATCCTGTAACTTTTATTTGAACCCCTTGTCCCCCACAACTGAATCAAATGAGTTATCAGACCTCTGCAGAGCTGGATAACATGCACAAGAAGGAATTCAGCTATTTGATTCAGGTGTCTTGGAGTAGGGATGCATGTAAAAGTTGCAGGATGGTAGGTCTCAAGGACCAAAGTTAGGTACATCTGTCTTACAGGAACAAATGTGGTTAGAAAAAAATCCTAAATGATCGTGAGCAGCAAACACCGAAATGCTTGGTGAAAGAAAAACATCAGTAGAAGTCAGGGCTATGCTTAGTGAATGTAAGAGCATTTCCAAATGCATGATGCAAAGGGAACACGAAGGATTGGGACTTAACAGCTATGTAGCCATAAGAAAACCAGTAATCAGTGGGGTTGACTAAATAAAATGCTTCAGCTAGCTAGTGAGGGTTAAGATTGAGCCCTGGAGCAATGGAACAAGGTTCCATAAACATGCATGTCAGGTTAAAATGTCTCTGTTGTAAAAGAGACTCAATGTCTCAATGAGAATATATGTATAAATAAAGGCCAGACAGACAAAAAAGAGACAGGCAGATGAAGTGATGCAGCCCATCATGCTTAGTGCCTTCTGTACACGCCAGTGGGAGCAGTGTGATGATCTAGGGTTGCTGCAGTTGGTCTGATCTCAATTTAACAACATTGTGTGTCAGAAAAACCTAAATATATTGAATAAGCAGGTTAATCCATCAAAGGATTTTTTCTTCCCTGATAGCACAGACACGTTCCAAGATGGCCAACTGGGAAACAGTTATTTGGGAGGCATTTTCACACATGTGTTGGCTATCCAGAGTCTGGCCATGAATCCTATAGAGATTTTAAGATGTGCTGGAGAAGGATATGTGCAGTGCTTAAACTGACAAGATCTTGGTACAAAAAACAAACCAGTAAGTGAAGGAGGAGAAATCTTGTGACATTGCCGAAGCAACTTATCGAAACAAAGCTAAGGGCACCACAACCTTCGATCCTTATTATAGATGCACAATATATCGGTTCTATTATTGGTATCGGCAGATATTTGTCCTTTTTTCAAATATCTGTAAACTGGGCAGATATTATCAAGAGATATTTAGTTTGTCAGTACATTTTCTTAGATACTTTTGTAGATAAGCAGTACATCTGTTACTGAATTTTAAAGGGATGCACTTTATTTGAATGACCACATTTTTGTGCTACGACATGAAAGAAATGAATATTTGAAGAACCAAAACTGTTTGTTGTGTGTTACAGATACGCAAAAGCTTCTTAAATATCAGTTTTCGATCATTGGATCCAGCACAAACTGCAGATCATAGTAAACATACAAAATATTGGTAATTTATTTGTTATCAGTCATGACAGGCAGAAAAATATCGGTTATCAGTATCAGTTGAAATTTTTAATATCGTGCATCACTAATCCTTATATCCGCAATTCCCTTTAGATATCAGAAATGCAGAATTGCTTCCATCCAAAACCCTTTATAGATATTACTAGATTTGATAACATACCAAAAGCTGTTCAACAAGATCCTTGGCTTTAGGGAAGAATTTCTCTGGAAATTCATACTCCAGTTTTATTATCTTCTGGAATATTAGATACTCATTTCTGCAACAAATGAAAAGCACAAAAAATGCCAATTAAATATGGAAAAAGCCTTAAAAACTAGATGAAATGTGTGTAGCAGTACTTACCCAGCTCTGAATGGTGGTAAACCAGCCACCAGTTGATAGATAATACATCCCAAGGCCCACAAGTCAGAGCTAAAATAAAAACAAAGTGTTGCATTCAAGTAGCCATAGCATAGCTGGATGACCTAGAAGCAATAATAACAATAATAATAAACAAATATTACCTCTTGCAGGCGGATTTCTCTGTTAGCAGTTCTGGAGACACATACTGTGCTGTTCCAACAAAGGAGTTTGCTCTGGCTATGAAAGACAAAAAGAAAAAAAAAGATTTTAACTATCGACAGTAATGCAGCAATCATTACTTAATCCTCAATTCACGATTTATATAGAATATCAGACAAACACCGGTTTTGACCACACATTGATTTAATAAATCAAAATACTCAATATGACTTTGTTATCATACTAAAACCAACAAAGTAATACTATCACACAAAGCTACATTATTGGTTTTAGTATTGCAAAATTTCATAAAGATAAAAAAAACAAGTCTTTTTTGCTCTTAAATATTTAAAATTTTGCAATAATCACAAAAGCTTTGTTGAAGAAAGCGACTGGAGCACATTTGGACATCACAATCTCTAAATCACATCTTCTGATTTCTGACTTTGAAATTAAGTCCTCAAATCTATTAAAACGGTAAATCATTGCTCAGCTATCAAAACCAAAGAATGGAAACTATATATTTATGCAAACTATGGATATACTTTTGACCATAAATGCGAGCTCAATATGGCTATTTACTTTGTAAGTAAGTAAAATTTATTTATATATCACTTTTCATAGACAAGGGTGACAAAGTGCTTTACAGGAAGACAACTTATACACACAAATACATAGAGAAAGAAAAGTAAACAGTAAAAAGTCAAAAACTTTGCCTTCTGAACTGACTATACGTTGCTTTTTTAAAATTGTGTACAAGTGCCTTTTTATTTTAATCCCACCCCATTACTTTAATTCAGAAAATGAAATATTATAAAAGAAAACTTTATAAACAAAAAACCCAATAACTTCAACTTCGTGTACTGAATGAGTGATGACCCATTACTTCACTTGCATCCTCAGGAAAATTACTTTGCATTACGTCAATCTACGAAAAACCTACAAAAGCAAAACAACAAAAAACTGCAGAAGAAAATGTACAACATTAACACACCTTCAGTTTAAGCACAGACTGAGTTTACCTTGTTTACTATCTGAAGACAGCTGTTTTGCTGTTCCAAAATCTGTTATCTGGATGTGCATCTCTTCACTCAAAAGTATATTTTCTGGTTTCAGATCTCTGAAAATAATTAAACATGTTATGAGGAAAACAAACACTGACTAATTAATCCCAGTAATTATCAAAGTAGTTTATGCGAAGCAACCTCTTACCTGTGTATTATCCCCTTACTGTGCAAGTATTCTAGAGCACAAACTATTTCAGCAGAGTAGAACCGAGTGCAGTTCTCATCAAATGAACCAATTTTGCGAATGTATTTCAGCAGCTCGCCATTCTTAGCATAGCTGAGACCAAAATCTATGAAAAGTCAGTTAAGTAAACATTTTCTTTAAACGAACACACAAAATATCAGATGGATGAAGACATAATAACTCTTAAAGTTCAAAGGATACACAACTTCTCATCATCTTGAAATGTGAAGTAGAGCTTGACAAAGAAAGGGTGATCTAGACTCGACATCAAATCCCTTTCTCTTTTCACGTACTGGACTTTGTTCTCCTTCATAATGTGGCGCTTCTCTAAAATCTTAACTGATGGAAGGAAAAGAAAATGTAAGTTTAAGGACACTGGACACTTTTTCCCCACATTTAAACTAGGGCTGGGGAATATGACTATATACATCGTCATGACGATAGAAAATGTTTATCGTTTCATATGAGGTTCTATCATTTACACGGCGGTAGGGCGCTTCACTGCGTAATTCACATCAAAGAAGCGCCTCATTGCATTTCCTTGCATGCTGGAATATATAATTTAATCAACACAGAGAAAGACGGTAACGGTTTTAGAGCAGGGTAATGCTCTACAACCCAAACAGAGGAGCTTGTACCTAAAAGAGGGAAAACTTCTGCCGCATGAGTGTGGTTTGGATATAAAAAGACCCAATCCCAAAAATGGACTCCAACCCGATTAATTATTTTATCATCTATACAGAAATCACAGCAAAGATTACAGAGATTCAAATAGCAAAAGCAGCGTTTAGCGGTGTCGAAACGCTGGTAGTAAACTCTGTAACAGGTTGTTTCCTGCGCTAGAGAAGAAGAATATTACGTGGAAGCGTCTTCCAGACATCACGTAGTATTCTTTGTTTGTTACAGTTCAATGTGAGAGACTGTGCGGACACCAGAATCGTTACATTGGTTTCTAGAGAGAAGACAGAGAACAACAGAGTGCAAATCTGTCGAAATCTTCCTTTTCCTTTTTAGTTTAAAAGCTCTGATGCAAACAGTCATTACACGTTATTACACACCGCTGTAATTGCATGCAGGAATTTCTCGCATTAAAAGAGTCAAGTGTGTGGAAATTGATTATATCGTGTGAAATCTCGCAGTGAATTTCAGGTCCTGATTTCTCTTATCAGGATGCATATTGTTATGGGAACATAAAATGAACTATATCTGGATATGAGATTTAGATTATATTCCCCAGCCCTATCTGCATTTCTACATTGCAATCTTACATAAACTATTTATTCATTGAAATAACAAAAACAAAAAAAATCCATATCATGATGTGTTTTGGTCATATCGCCCAGCCCTAATTTAAACTATCATACATGATTAGCTGGATTTGATAAAGGTTGTTGGAGAGTTACTTACTTGCATATTCTTTCCCAGTGGCCTGCTCTCTTGCCAGGACAACCTTAAGATAAAATAACATGATTAAAATAAATGAATTAATAACATAGCATGTTACCAGCTTATCTGCCAGGGAAAAAGATCCACAAATGTACCTTAAATGATCTGAATGACTCATCTAAGTGCATTAACTTTTAAAAAATGCAAGCATGTAGTAACATCTACTAAAGCATAAATCAAAGGTATAGAGAGGAATGCAAATTATATACCGTCGAGAAGGAGCCCTCTCCTAATATCTTGCCAAACTTGAAGTCTTCGGGTTTCTTCTTCCGTGGTGGAGGGGCTTGGACGGCGGGCTGCGAGCGGACGTCTGATCCCTGGCTGCTGGCAGATGCTCCTACAGCCTCTGCGGCGGAGCTGTCCATGCTGGGGCTGTGACTGCTGCTTGCGCCGGGGATAGCAAGTGGCGAGCAGGAGTCAGGGTGATTTCTTACCATTGATGTATGCGAGCAGGAACAAATGACAACGTTGGGCTGAATGGGCACAACATCATACTGGAAAAAGACAGAAAGCGATAAAGAAGCACATCAGTGAGGATATGTCTGTAGTAATTATTCTCGTTCTTCCAACAACAGCCTTGTGCTTTAAACGTTATCTTCACTTGATACATTAGGATGGACTTATCACAATCAAATAAAGCTGTTTTCAAGCTTAATGCAAGAAATAGTATAAGGAAGACATGAATGTTCCTAGTATGACACAAAGCACATGCTTGCTTAAGTTTATGGATAAAATATCTAACAACTTTTCTAAATGATAGTTTTAAAATGTCAAGTGCCTTTCCCATCTTTATTAGGAGAAAAGCCTGCACAAAAACAATACAACATGGGAAATTTTAAGCATTTATTTACAGCACCTTCAACTTAAATCTAAACAGGCATTTTAAAGGATTTTCTTTAGGAAAACAATTTACTAACAGCTTAATTATGGCTGCAATTAAAGCAACTGGCTGGTTCTGAAATGAAATTAATGAAAAATACTTCAAACTCTGAATGCATCTTGCTAATATTTTATAAGAAATTTGGCTATTCAGAAAATTTAAATGACTATTAAATACAGTTATGCACGTAATTACTATTACAGGGCTTAATGTCTTTGTGAACTTCTTTCTTGGAGCATGGAGTTAATCATATACACTATTTATCAATAGAATGACTGGATTTTAAGTCAATTTTAATTCAGGATTTAGAAGACTTTGATGGTATAGTTAATTTCTTTAGCTAAGCTCACGCATATCTTTATGTAATTAAAATTATACACTACGTAAATAATACTTTGCGAAAAAAAATCACAAGTGATCACCCAATCTTTAAAAATACATACAACACTAGAAAAGAAAAGATTCAGATCATACAAATGAAACTCAATATCCTAATTGGCTGACGTAGAACTTACTGGTTATTATAATCAAAATATTCCATTTCAAGAAAGACTGAAGAGCAAGTCTAGCGTTGATAGAGACAAGCAACTACTAAAGAAACGGTGTTGGGGGCTGGTGGTTCCACCCTATAGTGCTACAGTAGTAAAAACAACCTTACAATTGGTGTTTTCAGTCGACAGCAACACCATCAACTGCACTCATCTTGAATGAATACACATAAAAAGTGACAAAGGAGCAAACTAAAAGTGAAACCCATCAAATGACATGAGGACTCAAAGACAACTCACAGCGCAGGATGACATGTCTCAACTGTTACCTTACCCCTGATACCTTTGTCAGTCTTTTATAATCAACTGAACTACTGTAACTATTTGTACAGATCAGCTTGTAATACAATTAATCTTTATTAGCTACGCTGGCCTCGCTTCTTCTCATTCACAACTAAGGTGTGGTCATTTACCAACCTATTCCAGATTTGACTCTGGTTGCAAATTATCTGTGTAACTATCTGCTAACCGGTTACTATTTGGTTAACTGTGAAAATGGTTAATATGTGGCTATCGCTATACTAAAGATGGGTACTTGGGTAACAACTGGCCTGTACGAACTTTCTTTTGCTAACCAAAGCTTGCTAGCAAGCTAACTGCAGCTGTGCTACCTTGACAAATAATGCCGGCCATCATTGACAGTGAGTTACAAACTTGACGCTAACAGCCAATTAGCTAATGTTAGCAACGAGGTAAAAACAAACTTCAAAACCTTCTGCTATCTTTACATTTTACTCGTCGCTGGGGCTCTAAGTTAATATATTGATGATCATATCAAAATGTCAAAGTTGACAACTGAACAGCACGATGTTTTCCTTATCTTCTAGCAAAAGGTGGAACGCAGTAAAGCTAAGGTTAGCTTCTGGGGAAGTAGGAACATCAGTCAAAAGCGCGAACCAATGCTAACATTAGCCAACAGTTGCTAGTAAACAGAAAATGCTCATACATACAACAACATTAATTAATATTTTATATTGACAAATTTAGTCGAAATGCCTTTAACCATGAACTATGTTAAATGATGGACAACCCTGATTTATATACATACAAAGTGTTGGGTTAGCAAACTACGGTAAGCTAACAGTGCTAGTAAGTCGTAAAGCTAAACGATATTTTGCGGCTAGCATCGCTCTTCAAACGAAGGCCCCACATACCTACTTCTCAACACACAGCTACTACACGGTGCATATTGAGCACCGGCTTCGAATAGCTTTTCTTCTTTGAGTTGTAACACTTACTAGCTGACTTGTAGCTCTTGCCATGGGAGTTTTCCACGAATATTTATTAGGAATAAAATATTTAGAGAAGCTCCAGTAATGGCTGCCTCTGCGCCTTCATTTTCGAGCTGTGACGTCGTTCCACAACAATGTTACCGCAGGACAGCAGAGGAGAGTCCTGCTGTGTCCGCCCCCCCGCCACAGTTACAACCTACTGAACTTCATCATACTGATTTGATACAAGAGAAACAGCAGCTTTTGCTGATATACAAATTCGGAAAACAATATATCCTGTACATTATTTCTATTCTGTTTAACTAATTGAAGCGAGGCCCACATACATGTGTGATACTAAACTAATATTTGTTTATATTTTACCTCTAAATTAATCTCAGATTCAACTGAAAGTGTAATGGATGGAAACAACTTTACAAACTGCATGTAAATCACCTAAAATTACAAAGTATTCGCGTTTTGTGTTATACTTGTTTTACAGTTATTTGAAATGTTTTTTTCCAGACTTAGATTTTTTTAAAAAGAAATATTTTAGGGCAAGTTTGCATCGTTTTATCATCTCTGGTTCTCACAAGTGTGTATACTGGGTTTGTTTGCAACGTAATACTGCTGGAGGACATAGTTGCCTAACTTTCTCTGAATCATTTTACATTATGTGCCATAAATGATTAAATTTCCCCAAATAATTACAGATTTAAGCTTCACTCCTTCAATGGTTGATGTGTTTGCTTATACAATCCTTCAGAATAAAAAGCTCTTGGATGCTCTTCCAGTCATGTTATGACATGCTGGTTAGTAATGAAATTAGTTGTGAAATGATTCTGCTGATGCACACGTTATGACTTACAAAATTTCACAATCAAAAAATATATATATATATACACACATTTTCCAAGACTCCCACTAGAATTAATTACAAATATTTTTTATTAGCATCTTGCAACCAAGGCCAATCATTAGAACAATGTTATATATAAAGTATTAAAATAATTGCAATTTCTTGCATGAAAGGGATCCACGTTTGAAATGTGGTTATCATGAGGTCTTTTATTCATTCGTCTTCTTCATCTTGATGCGAGACTCTTACTGACTCCTTGCTTTCTGTGTCTTTGTCTTCTGCTTCGTCTTCATCATCTCCTGATGAATCAGTGTCTTCACTGGAATCATCATCTTCATCTTCAGGAAAACTTAGATACAAAAATGAGAGCTTAATGAATCTGAAAACAGGAATAAACTTGTATTACAGATAGGAAAAGTTTGTTTGGCAAAGAATGAAAATTATTTTATTAATATACTATATATTAGAAGCGCAAAATCCACGATGTAATTAGACAATATTTAAATAAAAATTCATGAAATAGATAAGAATTACTTTTCTAATATTTGCATAGTGGGTTAAAATATAGAATTCCAACTGGATAGATGTCCATAAATTTATTTTTTCAAAGACAGGTAACGGCTATTTCTTCATTTTTTTCATAATCAGTCTTAAAATCAGATAAAAGCTGAAGCTAATTCCCATTGAGGCAGCTGTAAGCTTTTGCTTTTACCCACCATGAAACCTCCACACCCAAAAAACCTCCATAAAAAAAGCACAAATCACAAAGTTTGAGCAAATCAACAGGCAGGTTCACTCTGGTGGAAAAAAGATCAGGGGAAATAAAAGAGCAACAAGGGATATTCACTAAAGAAGCCTTTACAGTAAATAATCAATACTCTCTGGTAAGTAAGCATATTTGCAGGCGCATACATAAGAAAGATAAGTATAAAGTCTGAATCATCTTTTTGTTGAACAGATGAAACTATGATCAACCACTATGAGAATGATGAAGACGTTCTGAAAGAGAGAACGATCTGAAGCGAATGACATATGTGAAAAAGGTGGGGGCAGGTATGTAAGCCATTTTATGCAACAGTCACTGTTGTTTACTGATGTGATCAAGGAAAGCCGCTGTGGGAAGTATTTTCATCTATTCTGTCTGATTAGATTAAATATAATAATGTTGAAAGGTATTTCAAAATGTCAAAACAAAAGTAGCCAAATCAAAACTTTATCTCAATTTTAAAGTCATAACTTCTAATTATTTGATCAAATTAGGCTGTGAACACACTAAAAGCTATATATCTACCATTTAGTCCCATATTCATCATATATTTGTACCAAATTCCTCACAAATGGCTGATTCAATGCAAAATCATTGTGGTGCCATTTTGAAGCCTCAGCTTAAGCAAAGTCATGTTGGTCTATCTGGACCACGTGATCTTGTTTTTTAGTTTTAGATTAATAATTCAAATTATTATGGACTTGTTTTTAAAAGAAATACAAACAAAATGATGATAAATAAATCTACCAGAATTACACACTCGAGTTTCATGAAAGAATTTGCCACAATCTCAGTGATGGACATGAAGCGAAGTGCAGGGAAATGCAAAACCAATTTCCAAATTGGTGCAGAAACAAACATCTGATCTAGAATATGAACATAAGAGATTAAATGGGATTTTAGGAGAAAACAGTACTAAGCAAAACACTCTTTACATTCTACAACAACAACTGGACAAAAAACTACCCTAGAAATGCACCACAAAGCTCATCTACAAGGACATATAGAGCCAAGTCTCCTTCTTGAAGAAGACTAGATCATTTAATATTGGCAGTAAAATGTTGCATCTCTAAGTCTGCAGTGAAAAGTGTAACCTGCTATGCATTCATTTGTCGGGCTGCAGCATCAGAGCTGGAGAGTCAAAGAAACTGAAAAAACCCTGATTAAGAGTGTTGGCTCTGTCCTGGGGAAAACTCCAGAGCTGACTGTACAAAGAAGAAAGCCGTTTTTCCTTACCGCAAAGGAGGGTCTAAGGACAGGAAGTCCGGGATCTGCTTAGTTTAATGTAGTCACTAATTGTGTGTATTGTAAGTTATGTCTATTGTTCTCTTTACCTGCATGTGAAGCCCTCT
>JBAMHX010000024.1:14040676-14053875 GCA_037177515.1 Pseudomugil tenellus | reverse complement strand
ATTGTTTTTATATTTAGTGTCAGCTGATGTGCCGGTGATTTGTGCAATAAATACGTATATTGGGAAAAAAATCGTGATCTTAATTCTTAGTAAAAAAAAAATTTGATTCTCATTCTACCCAGAATTGTGCAGCCCTACCTGTAAGGGTATTGTTGAAAGAAAAAAAAAGATGAGGAAATAATTCAAACTTTGCAAACAGATTGTGAAGTTTGTTTAGAAGTCATTCAATTGTCTGGATTGATTTGTTGTGAAATGGAATATTCTGGTAATTTAAGTTAATTAATTGATTATTATCTGCCCGAATTAGTGGATTTGGGGAAAATAAAACCTTTTGGAGGATCGACACCTCTAAGAACACCCCCAGCCATCATGTGAAGGAAAAGAGTAAATTTACCTTTTCACAGTCAAACATGTGCTGCAGTAACCACGTCTGCCTGGTTTTCTGGAACTTCCACATTAACCGGTTTTCAGCCCAGCTGCACAGAAAAACACAGTGTGGGTTTAGAACGTGTGCTGCGGTTAACTAGAGCCAAAACAAGGTGGATGCTGTGTGACGCCAACTCCATTTAACAGTACTGTTTTCTTCATTACATGTTTTTAAGCTAAATCTGTTTTCTTTTTGGCAACATATTAAGGTTTTACCTCATAGATTATGTATTTCATTTTCTCATACAAAAGAAAAAAATAATACCATGTCACAGCATTTCTACATGATAATTATCTTTAATACATACTGTGAAGATTATAAAATAGTATTTAGTCAAACATTTGGTCAATAGTCACGCTGCAGGCAATGTAGGAGGCAACTAAATATGTTCTCAATCTATTGTAAGGTAGACAAGGTGCTTCATTTTTTTAAAAATCCTGTATTTTTTCATGTTGCAATTTATTTCACAGGGTTAGAGGAATAATCTTGTTTTTTTTTTTCCCCCAAGTATGCTCTGCCCTACCCTTAATGTGTCTTATAACTGTTGTCTTACTTTCCTAAATGCAATTAAAAGAGTGGCTCTCACCATCGGAGGTAATCCAAAGCCTGCTGAGGCGCAGTGGGCCCAGATGCTTCTGTTTTCATAGCAGTCTTTCCCTCAGCTTTGAGCTTCTTCTTTTCCTCCTTTTTCAAAATCTTCTTCATCTTCCTCTCCAGGACTCGCTTCTCTTCGGGACTCAGGTCCTCTTCTAAAAGTGTCCTCTGAGAACAGCTGGATGGATCTGCGACCTGTCAGGAAAAAAAGCAGCAAAACTCAGAATTAAAGTCACTTAGTACATATCCAAAGCATATCCGTGTGTGATTGCAGATACTCAAATGATAAATGACATCTTACTTACAAATGATGTAAATCTTACAAATGGTTACAGTATTGAGTTAACCAAAAGTTGATGTTTGATTTTATGCTGTTTCAAATCCAGTCCTGCTTAAATTTGAGTTAGCGATAGAGATTAATAATAAACAAACAAATACAGACATGCACAAATGTAGGAGATAATTATCCTTTATCAAGGCTATTTAAGGTCCAATCCTTGGTTGTTTTGCTGGAAAGGCACATATTTTACTAAATGAGTTGATGTAAAAGCAACTGTAAACCATAACACATGTAGGTTTCATAAAACACGTCAAAATGATTGTGATTTCTTTTTTAATTCACCTATATCTGCTGTTTAATAAATATAATGCTTATTTGGGCTATTTGTTGAAATAATCTGAAGCTATGAGCAAGGGTTAAGTTTTAGGGCAGAATAAGCACATTTTTCCACGAGAAGTAGTTTTTAATTTTTTTTTTTTTGAGACGCTGTATATTTACCTGGGTGTGTAAAATCGCCATGAAGTGCTAACAAATGTACAAATTGTTCCAGTCAACCTGCACAGAAACCCCTTTCAATCCCCCGACAGTGTACACACACTGCACTGAGAGATTCTAGATTTCCATTTATCTATCTTTTCTCTCATTTGTCCTTTATTGCAGGTCTTACTTCTTATTTTCCTTTATCTGCAGGTCTTTCTATAGTTGAATTGAACACATTTGAAGTAACTCAAAAGGGAAGTAACAGATGGTTGTAGCGCTGGATTATTTGAGCCATTCCGGGGTTTCCGAGAAGGAAAACACCTAAAACATGCAAGGCAGTGCGATACCAAAGCATTACATTTTAAATTTGGATAAATGCAAGTCACTGTGGACATTTTAAGATAATTCTTCAGACAGACACAGACAGACAGAAAGAAAGAGAGTTAGAGTTATAAAAACCACAACCCCTCTGTCACTGTTGTCCGAAAGGTAAACTTGACCCTTTAAACCAATTTTTGGGGTTCACAAGGTTTTTTATTTACTTAAAGATTACTTAAGGTTATTAAAAAACAAAAATCAGGCTCTAAATGTTTTTTTCTGCTTTTTCTGAGGACTATTTTAACAAATGGAGATTTGCTTTGTTTTGAAACCCCTAGTGGATGAGAGGAGAACTGCAATTTTTGGCACTTCTTTGATTCCATTTTTTCCAACAGAGGCTGCTGCTTAGTAAGAACACAATTTACTAATGTTTGCATTATTTTCACCTTAAAAGCGTTAAAATAAGACACTCCTAACACCTGATTCTACTTAATGTAGATCTGTGTGAGATAGCTGAAGGGAAATGACACTATGAACACTAGAAAAAAAAGCAAAAACATAAAATTCCACCATATGTTACTTTTTGGATATTTAAATGGCAGTTTCCTCTCAGAGATGTCAAACAATACACTGACAAGTACGAATAATAAGAATACAATCACTGTTTAGGTTTGGATCACTTCCTGAGTGCAGCAGCTCAGGGGATGTTTCCTGTATAGACGTGTAAGGTCAAGTCATATATTTACTCCCAGTTGTTGCGTATGGTGCTCGACAACCTGAAGCACTGCATGCAAAGCACTCGCTCTAGTATAAATAGCATCTGCTTATGAGAGGGTTTGACCGCAAAAAAAAAAAAAAAAAAAAAAAAAATGAAAAAAGAAAGTTAAAAATAAAATATTACTTTATCAAAAAGTACCATAGTGAAATAGATAATCTGCCCACTTATCAGGAAGCTGATGCTTTGCAGAATACCCAGAAGAAAGTACAGAGAAAACCCACTGAACTAAATCAAAGCCTCCTGCCTGCAAGAGGCTTTATCTACAGCATTACTAAGTCTGTTGTTGCAATCATTCTGGTGAAGCTGAACAAGGACTCAGTATGCTCTTTGACTAACAGACTTTAGTCAGTGGTGAAAAAAATAACAAGAAGGGAGGAAACGATTTTGATCACATGGTACTTGAAGTCATCCTGAAAGTATGCTACGGGGGTCCTGCCTACAGCACTGAAACTCTTCACTGAGAGCGGTCGCGTCAATGCCACGAGCATCATTTTCAGAACCTTGACTAAATCAGTCTGGTTGGTTTATACAAAATGGACGAGTTGGTGAAAGAAGAAGCGGTAAGTGGAAACATATGTTGTTACTGACGGCTCCTTCAAGGGGAAGCACAGAAAAAAAGAAAAACACCACCACGCCTGGGATCTTACCAAATATTTCAGAGAGAAAATAGTAAATGTAGCCACTATATTTAAACTTTGTATGGTATTTGTACAACTTTCACTGAAACCTTTTACTCAGGGTGGACTTTATTTAGGAGGAAGCTGTGTTGCGACGAGGTGTTCCCCTTTATTTTGATCCAAAAGCTGAACAATGATTTAGATGAAGTACAAACAGCTTACAGGGAAAATTTTCTGCTTTGTTTGTTATGAAAAAAACCCACAAAAGTTCATAGTGTGTAGATTTCTGTTCCTCTCACAGAGTGGGGGGGAAGGGGACATCTTTGTAGACAGTGGCGTTTGATGCTAAAAACATTAAAACATTGTTTTTTTTTCTATTTACAGTCCAATCAAACCACAAACTCCACCCAGACGACCATCATACAATCAGTTTTCCCCAACACAACGATCAGTTCCAGCACTGTTGACATCTACACAGGAAGTTCCTCTTTATTAGAGACTATTGCAGCCAATGACATCTCCTCCAGAGCTAATTACATCTTCAGCTTCGTTGCTGGCCTGGGCTTCCTGGCAGGCTGCTTCCTGCTCTACAGCTTCATTCAGACCTACCGGGCCCACAGACGGCTAGCATGGCTCGACTGCCTCCTCTGGGTTTTTTGTGCCTTGCAGCTGCTGCTTTTGCTCCTCTCTCTCCACATTGCGGCGTACAGACCTCACTACCTCAACACCACAGCTTTGGGTTGTGCTGCCCTCTCTTTCACTATCAACACAGCCTCTTTGTGTGGCTTGTTAGTCTTGCTGCTTATGGCGTATATTCTCACCCTGGATCCCCCGTCTAATGCCTTGCTGAGGAAACCTGGTGCGTGCACGCTGGTAGTGGTCCTGTCTTCTACACTCATCTCTCTGCTGCTGGCTGGAATTCGTGGACCTAAAGACGGTCTCCAGGAAGTGGAGGATTGTGTTATTGATCCAGCGGGTGCAGGTGTTTCATACGCGGCCGCTAGGCTGTGTATGACATTACTGATTCCGTACATCCTCCAACTAGGACTTCTGATAAGCGGCTGCATCCGTCAGTGGAAATCTAAAGGACGTTTCCTGTCTGGCTCCGAAGAGGGCCCTATGTTCCTGACGGTCATCATATTCATGTTTTTCTGCATGCTCTTCTACGGCGTGGTGCAGGTGAGAGGAGCCCAGCTTGCTGAGCACATGCCGCTGAACCCTCGGGAACGAGTTTTTCTAAGCGTGGCCGAGTGCGTGCTGTTTTCAGGGAGCAGCATCAGCCTGTTGCTCGTGCTGCTCATGCACAGACTGTGTCGAGAAAGTCTTTACGGAGTGTTGAGGCAGCTGAGGGACTGCTGCCAAAACCCAGGACGCGCACAGCCCACCAGAAACATCATAGCTCCACAGATTGAGATCACAGACGCTCTGCAGGACATCGAGTCATAGATTGACAAGAACGCTACGTTATAAAGGACAGAACTGAAAGCTCATCTTAAATACTGACTGGATTTCAGTTTTTTCTTTTTATCCTTAAAAAAAACCTTTTCTGTTACAGATAGTGTAAATGTTTCTGAAATGAATTTTTTCCATGACTGAAAAGTTGCAAAGATCTATCCTGCCTTGTTATTTAAATTAAAACTAAAATGTGCAATGTGTTGCCACAACACCAGTTATGTTTATGCAGTCGTTGTAAATTCTCAATAAAGCCATTAAACTGGAACTTAAATGTTGCCGTTATGACACTTCATTTAGAAAAAAATCCTTTAGACAAATGCCAGGAAAAACCTCTGCAATTCCCAGAATGCAACAAATACTCCATTTAGTTGGTTTTACTTTATGTCTAGGTGTTATGTTCACCAAGCTGTTAAATAAGCAGAAAGCTAAACTTAGCAGTTTGAAAAGGTAGGAAAATTTGCGTTTGGTGGATAATTTCCCCCCCTTCAATGATCTCAACCAGTGCTACATAACTGGAAAGTCGGATCACTAACCTGTTAAGGAATAAAATTATAAATAATTTATAATGGTTATGCGTTTGTGGAATTAGCTAAACATGTGGGCAAACACAAATTTCCTTACTTTTTGGAGTAAGTTCATTGGAGTAAACATTTTACCTCTTTAAAGAGGAAAAAAATATGGGCTCCATTTCTAAGAAGGATAGAAAAATGCAGATAGCGTATTGTCAACATGGAGACGGATTGACACCAAAGATGTGAACCAGTGACCAGCGTGAGGAAAAGAAAGAAAAAGTCATGGAATGACTTGCATAACATGGTGGTACCAGGTCAAAGGTCAAAACCAGAGTCATGCATAATCAACAGCAATAGTTGAAGTCAGGGATCATTTTCCTAAAATTGTGAGGTAATGAACGCTAAACATGATGCGTTTCAGCTTTAATGCAGCTACGGAGGTTCCTAGCAAGTGCATGTTTACAAAAAAGAAAACTGAAAGCAATTAGTTTTGAGATAAAGGACTATGTGAGATCATCCTGATCTGTCCTTCATTTTGTGTTGTATAAATATTCCGCTTTATTAAAAACCCAACTCCCATATTTACATATTTTGACGTCATACAACTAAAATCCTGCATTAGTTCAAGTTTTATTCCTGAAATTTAAACAATTCAACCAGTAAAAGAAAAAAAAAAAAAAAAAAAGTTATTTATATTAAACTCATGGTGGATCCTTAATACAACCAATTTGTGGTGAACAAAACTACAAAGACACTAAATGAAAGGTACTTTCACTCCAAACTTAGATGATGTCAATCATGTGAAAGCCTGCATCGTGTGTTGTGGTGCATAACACGTCTCTGGATTTTCCTGCACATCTTTGTTCATTTACAGTCATACCGCAAGACAGAGAGGATCACAAGACTACATGTGCTGCACAGACAAAAAGGTAAGTTAAGTAAGCTGTTTAACTTTTATAGAGGGATAACATGTTCGTTAACAGATTTTTGCAGCAAATGCTACAGTATGAAATCTGGAGAAATGCAAATTGGACCATATGTATTAGGACAGTAATTCTCTCTCGATGTCAAGTATGAAATCATTTTCTTCATAATTCAATAGCACATATTTCCAATGGAAACTACAACATATAAGCTTAATTTAGTTATTTACAAGTAGCAAAGTACATCAGACTGCTATGAGACAGCACGGGTTATCATACTTTTACAAGATTTCCTCATATAGATCCAGATTTATTTTTAAAATCTGTGATGTGAGAATTATTTTGGTATATTTATATTTTTGGTCAATTCTAAACCTATTTAAGTGGTTTTATGTCATGAAAATAAGTTGCTTATCTTAACTTTTTTTCTTGAACAGAGAGCAGGAATCATATGTTTGATGTGTTAGAAAGAGAACACAGATGCCATCACAAACTTCAAAGAAGATAAAACCATTTTGGCAAGCTAGTGAAGGTTTTTACAGCTGAAAGCAAAAGCGTAACATGGACATGACCATTAATGTGAACTACAGAGTCATCGCTGAGAATAACCTCACAGTGCAGCCAAATGACACGCTGGTCGCCATCTCTGGTTTCCTGCAAGCTGCCTCGCAGAACAATCGGCATTATATTATCAGCATCTTTCTTTCTAGCGTCTACACTATAATCCTGTTTCCAGTTGGCCTCATTGGGAATATTCTGATCCTTGTGGTTAACCTAGACAACAGGGGCCGCTTGACAGCACCAGACCTCTACTTTGTGAACCTGGCTGTGGCTGACCTCGCTCTGGTAGCTGACTCTCTAATCGAGGTGTTCAACTTGAAAAAGGGCTACTACGACAATGTACACCTGTGCACCTTCATGAACCTTTTCCAGCAGGCCAACATGTACAGCAGCGTGTTCTTCTTGACTTGGATGAGCTTTGACCGCTTTGTTGCACTGACAAGCTCAATGGGCCGCAGCATGCCACGGGCACGCCTCAGCTGCTCCCTCATCTGGGTGTCCTCAACCTTGCTCACCCTTCTCCCTTTCGCTGTAGCGCAAGCAGAACATGCAGGAGAAGTGGACTTCTGCTTTGCTAACGTCACACAGATTCAGTGGCTTGAGGTGATGCTGGGATTCTTGCTACCTTTTTTCATCCTGGGCATTTGTTACTGGAAAATAGCACAAGTGCTCCAACGCAGCCGGAGGGAGTATGAACAGCCACAGCAAAGGTTTCGCACACAAAGAGCCTTGCGAATGATCTCGGCAGCCGTGCTAGTTTTCTTCCTCTGCTGGCTTCCAGAAAACATCTTTACAAGTGTCCACCTCATTAGAAACGACAACCATAACAACACACTATGGCAGGACTACCCTTTGACAGGACATGCTGTCAGGTTGGCAGCCTTCTCCAACAGCTGCCTGAACCCACTCATCTACGGTTTCCTTGGGGAGAATTTCCGGAAAAAATGTAAGCTTTTCCTCCAGGAGAAGTGCAGATGGTCCAAACTGCAAGCTTCAGTAAAATCCACCTATGTGCCAACTGCTCAGATATGCTTACGGGCAACAAGTGAATCACAGAGTCATTCCTCAAGCTCCAACATTTTCCCACAAACTGTTATATGCTCGCCAGAGAGGAACACACAAGCCCTGCATGAACTGAGATTAAACACACTCAGAGAAACTTCTCACTAATGGGGAACTATTAAAACAAGGTCTAAAACTACTACTAAAAAAAAAAAAAAAACACCGTGGATCAATTACTATGAAGACTTGGATTTCAAAAATAAAAATTAAATACACCTTTCTTTATTTATTAAAACATTTCACTGTTAAAAATAACTATGTTAAGAAATATAATACACCATATTTAAAGTACCATAACTCATTCAATGCAAATAAAATTACTGTAACATAGCTAACAGCAGCTTATGTCCTCACCTCAATTTGCTTTGCTTGTTGTTCGCTTTCTGCAGGTTTCTTTTTGTGTGTCCTGTCCTTTTTCCGTTTTTTGTCTGCCGTTGTGGTTATAATGGGAGGAATCATTGTTTGTGGGTCCTGTTAATAAATAAATATGTGTGGACAATATTATCAGACAGATTAAATCAGAAAAAATAGGAACAAATGAAAAAAAAACATTTTTAATGTTTACCATTTCTCATTTGAACTTACCTCTACTTTCATGTGTTTCCTTTTCTTTTTTAGTTTACTTTCTTCTCCGGGAATTGAAGTGTCATTTGAGCTCACTTTCTTCCTCTTAAATAAATTTGATTCTTTTTCCGCAGAGTTGACCATTGCAATACCTTAGGAACGAGATGTGTAACAGAAAATGAGACTCATCTAATCCCAGTCTCACGTACAGCACATGGGTGTCACAGTTTTTGTTCACACTCCTTTCAACCGTCATATTAAAATATCTTTACCACAAAACATCAGGTTTTTGACACGATTTATTTCAATAAAAAGCCTGCACTTACTTAAGTGTGAAGAAAACGTGTAAACTTCAAGAAGCAAACCACGAGAACTCAACCAGGAACTACTTCCGGTTACGGAAAGCACGATTGGACAAATATCTGTGATTTTTTTGTGATTTGGTGGACGGCAGTAAAGCTTTAGAGGGGAACCCTGCTTTGTGGACATTGCTTTAATATTAACCTGAAGAAGAAAAATGTGGCATATTAAAAATTGAGTAGTCTAAAAGTATATTACATACATGATAATGATTGGATAATTTGTAATTTATTTGTTACAGGATTAAAAATCCTAAAGAATTTTCTGTACAGATCGGTAGCATTTCAAACATTTAGAGTGCAGGTAGTATTAAAAATGAGCATTTTATTTTGTTACAAAATAAACAAAAAAATATATAAACCAAATGATCTTGTATTTTACCGGAACGGTCGAAAAAAAGCAGTCCAACGTTTACACCGGAAGGGAATCACAGTTGCACAACGCTGCGTTACATGACCTGAGAAGTTGGTGGGAAAACCTTCGGTCTACTTTATCCAACATCGCATGGAGTAAGATGACCATTTACTCAAGATGTCTTTAACAGCAGGGCGAGTTTTCAGCGGTCTGATCCGAGTGAATTATCGAGGAATTTCGATTAACAACGTTTCAAACGTCCTGAGGTGAGTCGAAATCTGTAAGCAGCTACACGAAAGGTGGACTTTAATGAACGGTATGGTTCAATGACAGTAATATTTTTACACATAACTCAAGATTAAAAATTGAAATATTCTTGTAGTACTGTTTAGTTATCATACTTGGGGTTGCTGCACACCGTTGACTCGCAGCATTTGTGTATTAATTAGATCCCCATCAGTCATTTTGGAATAATAGCGATAAATTTGAGTTACATTTTATTTATTTAAATGTGACATGGACTGAAAGTCTATTCATACCAAAATAACCTTTGCTTTTTAATGGCAGGCTTACAAGTCAGCGGTCCCTTGCTTTGAGCGCTCATTTATCAGCCAGATCAAATACCCCCAAAGATGAAGAGGTGAACAGTGAGCCCATCAAGTTCTCCACCAGTAAGGCCAGTCACAGGACCTGGAAAGTGGATCGTTCAATGGGAAGCCAGTATGAGCGGGCGTGGTGGAAGGTAGTCCCCATAAGCCTCATTGGCATGGCCTTCCTCTTGTGGTGTGTGCTGAGACAGGAGACAGACATTGATGCACAGCTGGAGAAGGAGCTGTTTCAGCACTTACCTGGTTTGCTTTCGGAGGAAGAGCAAGAAAAAGTTAAAGATAAATGACGCGGCATTGTACATATCCTGGTATTTATTTTTTTGAGTAATTTGTGGTACCAATTTTGCTTTTGACACTGTAGTGATGCCATCCATTGCGCTGAACATTGTATAAAATTATAACATGGATTAAAATGCTTAATTATGCCCGTAATGTGCACTTGTCTTTGAACAGATTTGAAACACGTGTTGACATCTCCAGAAGCCATACTGCAATAACTCATTTCTAGAGATACACAAGAGTCAAAATGAGGTAGCAGAAAGTTTATTTATTTACAACACAAACAGGACATCCTATGACATGCAAACACAGGATTTAAGGGGAAAAAAAGGTTCAGGTTAAAATGTTTACCAACCTGAGAAAGGAATGGAATAATTGACCATTTACAGATATGAAGCTCTAGTCTACAAAGAATAGGACAGTTAAAGAGTGGCATGTGAAATTAAAAAGTACAAAAACCCTTATGACTAGAAATATGTGGCACTCATGCTGGTAATCTTTACAAGATTGTAAGATTTACAAAATAAAAACCCGCCCCATGCCCACCCCCGACTCAACCCACTAAAAAGTTAAAACCAAAATTGATCATTTATGCACGCTCTCCTCTAATTCGCCTGGCCAGCTGGATGTCCTTGGGCATGATGGTAACCCTCTTCGCATGAATGGCGCACAGGTTGGTGTCTTCAAACAGGCCAACCAAGTATGCCTCGCTGGCTTCCTGAATGAGAGAAAATAATTCAATTAAACAGATATATTCCACTGTTAATATGCAATCTTCAGCTCCGTGGGGGCTAAGCCTCTGTCTGAACAGCTGTAAACCAGTAAGGCTTATAAATACCATTAAAAACAAGCAGCTCTGTGTTTGCATATGAACAACTTGCCTGGAGAGCACCAATGGCTGCACTCTGGAAACGCAGATCTGTCTTGAAATCTTGAGCAATTTCTCTGACCAGACGCTGGAAAGGCAGTTTCCTGATGAGCAGCTCGGTAGACTTCTGGTATCGACGGATCTCACGCAGTGCAACAGTACCCGGCCTGCACAAAGAAATCAAAGCATACTGCATTTACAAACCTTCATCCAAATGTAAAAAGCATCCATGCATTAAAGACATTACTACATCTGCAAGCTTTAAATGCTCACAAGTTTACCTGTATCTGTGGGGCTTCTTCACTCCACCAGTGGATGGCGCACTTTTCCTGGCTGCTTTTGTTGCCAGCTGCTTCCTGGGCGCCTTTCCTCCAGTAGATTTACGAGCAGTCTGCTTGGTACGAGCCATTTCTCACCGACAGGTCTGACGAAAAAACAAAAACACACAAAAAAACCTATAGTGTCTGATATTTTCCCACAAATAACAATAATCACGTTTTTAAAAAAATAAAAAAAATAAAACACGTGACAGGCAGCTAATACATCCTGGCATTGATGACAGGGTCGTCTTTTACCTTATAAAAATTAAAATCTATACAATCTTTGTCTTGTCATGTGTATGACTAACACTGTATACACTAAAAAAAAAATTGCGCGGCAACAACTGAATCATCAAGTCTGGATGTTACAAATGAAGAAAAAAAAAAGCTTTTCTCACTAAACTCAGCATGCAATTCGTTTAGGGACCTACGTAAAGCCCAGCCACCATTAAGCTTCAGGGGACATACACGTTTCTCTGCTTGTCTGGCAAGCAAATTAAACCTGAGCATGGACGGTTGCAAAATGGCGCCAGCTAACTACCACTGAGGCTAACAGCAGTATGAAGACACCATACTCAACAAAAATACTCTATAGAACAACAAAAGGAGAATGGGACAATAAATCAGTGAGTTTTAAAATCAGTTTTTCACGTTAAAGAAACATTTGATTTGTCTCCAGGTTAGATTAAGAGCATGGCGCGCGCCGTTTTGTTGTCAATAGTTACTACTAGAATCTCCGTTTTTTAACGTTTATAAATCGGATTAGTCTAGCTATATCAATTCAACACCTATTAACTAAAATGATATGGAAAATCAAGTATAAAAAATATACAAATAGTGTTACCCTTTTTCTTTGTTTTGCTGGTTTCGAGTCGAAGGCTCCTCTCGTCGTCTCGCTATGTTATCGTTCACTCGGAGGAGGTTGTATTTATATACGGAGCGGAGCGCAGTTCTACGCCACGCCCCCAGACGAATATAATTGGCTCATACAAAGACTTAGGAAAGAACATGATTGGTGGATAAAGAAATGACGATCACGCCCGCTACATATCCAACAGAATTAATCAGAAATCAATTAATCAGAAAAAAAACAAACAACCATGTATTAACTATCCAATGCAGAATCTTTAGGAATATTCTAAGATGTCATAACTACTATAAT
The DNA here is from genome assembly GCA_037177515.1 of Pseudomugil tenellus. Taxonomy (NCBI): domain Eukaryota; kingdom Metazoa; phylum Chordata; class Actinopteri; order Atheriniformes; family Pseudomugilidae; genus Pseudomugil; species Pseudomugil tenellus. Next base: position 14,041,353 of record JBAMHX010000024.1, on the reverse strand, counting down.
TCTTCACTTGACTGAACTTTAAAACTCAGAGGATTCGTTTGGTTAAAGACAATGGTGGAAAAAAAGGTGAAGCCTTGTGCTTCTGGTCCTTTGTGGATGTCTAAAAAAAAGGAGGGAAGCGGATTTAGTCAAGCTCCAGCCCACAAATATAATTTTGCTAAGAACTATTGGTTATCAGACTCACACTAGTTTTATTAAAATAGTTATATTGCTTACAGTTATAAAATTCTATAATTTTAAAACGATATGTAGAATTGATAATTCTTTAATTTTATTATAACTTTTGTATTCATATCATGAATAAAATATTTTTCACATATGTGCATTAATAAAATAGTTTTTAAATGATTGGATATTCTATATTCTGTACTCATATAATGAATAAAGTGTTTTTCATTTAATATATATGCATTATTATCATATAAATATCATAATAATGCATACTGCAGAATGCAGGCGCTGATTTTAAACACAGATTTGCCAGAATAACTTTAAAACAAAGGGGTATTTCTGTTGCAGGTGTTGAATTATGGAATGGACTATAAATTTTAAAAGTTGTAGAAGTATTGCTTTGTTTAGAAAAATGTTTAAACGAGAGAAAAAGATAATGGTTTGTGTGCTTCCTTATTTAATTTCTTCTATCAGCTCCTTTCTATTGGTATTTATTAGTATATATA
>JBAMHX010000024.1:14009847-14040576 GCA_037177515.1 Pseudomugil tenellus | reverse complement strand
AAAGAAAGAAAGAAAGAAAGAAAGAAAGAAAGAAAGAAAGAAAGAAAGAAAGAAAGAAAGAAAGAAAGAAAGAAAGGCTTCACGACACTTGACTTTCTCTGTAAACGTGCACATTTTTCATGTGTACCTAATAAAATACTAAATAATCACAACTAATTCAGATTAAACAAATGGACAAACGTGCTCCTGTGTGTGTTTGTTTTTTCCCCCTCAGCTTAACTAACTAGATCACATAAATGCATTTAAGCGGAACGTTTGGATGTTGCGGAATTATATTTAGACGGACAACTTTGGTGTGACAATGTCGGTTAGTTAGTCACAAATAACGTTTGGGGGTAATTTCATCATGTAAATCATACAAACCAAGATCATTTAAACGCTCTCCTAAACATGTTATGTTATTCATGTTGAATGCAGATGTGTTATGCGAATTATTGGGTTGAACAAGCGAAAACCTTCGTCACTGGAGGAAAGCATGACCGAGGAAAGGCTGCTCTTCATAGGTACATGTGTTTACGATATTCCCTACGAGCCACCGGTAGTTAATCATAAAGAAAAAACTTAGAAACTGAACTAGCAAAATGTTATTATTTTTTATGTTTGAAAACGATATGTTCTCTTACTTATACACCTTAATGCAAGTGTAAACAAACTAACTGATCTAGTGCCTGTTTTCTGTTTATTCTATAGACATTGAAGAAAAATCAAAAAACCCCATCGCTTCAGAAGGTGCTGTCAAGAAACCCCTTTGGACTAAAAGTGATAACTCTTTTAGGTTTGACTTCTTTGACAGCGTCTCAGCGCATCAGGAGGCAAGAACCTCTTGGACTGAAACAAGCCAGATATCATTCACAGGGCAGAACTCAGCTTTTGCTTTCAACTTTCAAATCCCTCCTGCCACATCTGCAGAAGTCATGGATACAACAGAACCAACGGACACTTGTCTTTCGCACAAACAGTGTGTCGCGGAGGAAAAACCTTCTGTTGCACCGGAGATTATTGCTCCACTTGAACCATCACAGCAGTGCAACACTAACAAGAAGAAGAAGTCTGGAAAGAAGAAACTTTCTGGCTCTGAGATGCATCAGAAGCCACCTGAAAGCAGTCGGGCGGATGAAGAGTTGGTCAGTGTGCATTTTCTTCTTTTGAAATAACCATCGATTTAATTTGATATTTCATGGTTGAAAGTGCCTCAATCTTTCAGACAGCAGAAGAGCAGTTCAGAAGGCAGCTGGACTGGTGCACCGAGCAGCTGGAACTAGGATTGAAGACCCAGAAGGGGACACCAAAACAGAGTTAGTGTGATTTCATTTTTTCCCTTTTTTACCCCTTTATCCCATTTTAATGTCAATTACCACAGGAATTATGCAGGGGTCCAGTGTGTCAGGACCGTTCTTGTAGTTTTTCAGTAAATTAGTATATTATTAAAGGGAAAAAAGCCAATCAATCTTCACAACTGCAATACCTTGAACCCCAGGGGTCCGTTTCACAAAGAGGGTTCAACAAACCCCGAGTTTGAGAGATAACTCAAGTTTTCCGTTTCACAACAGCTGTTCTGAGTTAGTTTAGTTAACACCGAGTTACCCTGAGTTAAACATGAGCGCCACGACTTTAAAAAGCCATCATCAATGAAACTTAGAAACAACGAGTCACCATGGCAACCGCTGGAAATAAAAAAGGTCTTCGTTCTTTTCCCCGCTGGAGTTAGAAGTTCCTCTTCACGCTGTACACCTTAGACTTCCAGTACAACTGAGTCCTGTCATCTGCAGAAATGACTCTCCAGTTACTGGATTTATCAGCGATGGACAAGAAACAGAGAACTGGTGGGTCAGTTTGTTGAATGGTGCGGTGAAAATCATCCCATTTTGAATACCAGCAAAACAAAAGAAATGATTGTCGACTTCAGGAAGGACAAAAATACATCCAGGACTGTTTCCGTCCTGGGAGAGGAGGTGGTGAAGGAATACAAGTACCTGGGAGTTCAGCTGGACAACAGACTTGAGTGGAAAAGCAACACTGAGAACATCTACAAGAAAGGTCAGATTAGACTCTACTTTTTAAGGAAGCTGCGATCTTTTAACGTCTGCACCAAAATGTTGCACATATTCTACAAGTCTGTTGTTGCATCAGCTTTGCAGTGATCTGCTGGGGAAGCAGCATCACAACCAGAGAGTTTAAAAGAATCAAACTGATCTGGAAAGCTGGTTCTGTGATCGGAGTAACTGGAGCCGCTGGAGCTGATGCTGCACAAGATGATGAAGATGATGGAGGATTCTTCACCCCCTCTCCATAAAACGGTGATCAAACAACAGAGTGTGTTCAGTTAGAGGCTTGTTCTGGTTCCATGCAGGACTGAGAGGTACAGAAGATCATTCCTTCCAGCAGCCATCAGCATCAAGAACAAAACCATTTGATTATTTTTCTTTTCTTATTATTGTTGTTGTTTGTTTTATTAAAAAAAGCTACTAAATTTAAATTTCCCTGAAAAGTAAAGTAAAATAAATAAAGTATTTTTCATGTTTTCATTCATTTTCATTGTGAAACGGACTCCTGGACTAATCAGTTCATCCAGTAATGAAAGCGAGGAACAGAAATGATGGATGGTTCTCCGAGTTTTAAACAAATAGAAATCTATTTCTATTGCGTGCATTTATATTCATCCCCTGTGCGTGAACACTGTAGAGCTACCTTTTGCTGCAGTTACAGATACACATCTAGATGCTGCCATTTTTGCCCATTTTTCTTTGCAAAATAGCTCCGCCAGATTGGATGGAGAGCATCTCATAGAAGTTAATTTTATCATGGATATTCTTAAATCTAAGCCATTCTATTGCAGCTCGGGTTTTGTGTTTGGGGTCATTGTCTTGCTGGAAGATTAATCTCCTTCCCAGTTTCAAATCTTTTGCCTCCTTCAGATTTTCTTCCAATATGTAGCTCCATCTTCCCATCAACTCTAACCACTAGCTCTCCTGTTCCTACTAAAGAAACGCATCCCCTTCAGTATGATCCTGCTACCATGTTCTGGTCTCATCTTACTAAAGCACCTTCTTCCACATTTAATTGGTTTATGGCAAACTGCAAACAGGACTGCTTTAGTCTTTTCTTTCAACAAAGGCTTTGTTCTCGCCCCTCTTCCATCTGAGCCGTAGATTTCTGCAGCTCGTCCAGAGGGACCGCACTCTTAATGCTTCTCTGGACACTGCTCTCCTTGCTCGCTCTGTCAAGTTTGGTCAATTTCCTCAAGTTGATTTAAGGTTTGACTGTTTTGTTTGTTTTTTTCCTTGCAGAGGAGGAGGCCTCTCGTGCCCTGAAGACTCTGCGGAGTTCCAAAGCTCCACTGGCCAAGAAGAGACAGGTGATGAGAACTATGACCGGAGACTACAGGAAGAAAATGGAAGATGAGAAGAGCAAGCAGTTCAAAATCATTCAGAGTGGTGAGTTGATCGTTGCAGCAGAGTGATTTGAAATGTAAAAAATTGCTTATGAAAAGTGGGAATCTAGTGGAAGTGATCTCAATTGAGAAGTTTTTCTTTTTCTGACAGAGATGGCGTCAGCTCAGGTCAAAGTTGTGTCGGATTCCCCAAAGAAGTCTGTTTTCCACCGGAGAGCTGAAGTCAAAACCCAAACAGCAGCTAAAGAGGGAAACCTGCAGAAAACCAAAGCTCAGACTGACACAAAGCCAAAGATGCAGACTCAGAAAGACATGTTGGATTTTGTCTTTGTTCCATCAGAAGAAGAGTTTTGCTTCAATTTTCTCTGATCTGTCTACAAAAAAACTTTTTTAGCTGGAAATAAATGTCAATAAATGACTTTTTTTTATTGTTTTCTTTTATGTTCATCATGCATTCACACAAGATTTAAAGTCCTAACGTTGATCAGAATTAATTCATTATCCACATCCAGAACCTCTTATACATAAAAACTGAAAATACATTTATGCATACATGTACTGAAAAGACCTGACTTGTATACCTACAACACGCTCCTTTACTTGGTCTGTTTCAGTCTTTTTAATAAGTGATGTTTTGATGGAATTGTGGAAATCTGTCGGCTAATGTCTCCGTATTTTCAGTGTGCAGCACAGTGAGGTGATGCATGCGCCCTGAATAAAGAAAGAAATCCAGGATGTTGAACTTTATCATGCTTTTAAGTTGGAAATTCAGTTTTTTTCTTTCTTTTCCCTCCTTGGTTGCATATCTAAAGCCCTCTAAATGTGTATATATTATATACTTTAGCCTTAAAAGGTTGTCATCAGACGATCTTTAAGGCAGCGATTTGTGAATCCTTTTATATGAACCTTTCAGAACAACTCCAAGATGTCTATCTATGTTTTTTTTCTGTGAAATACTTTGAAGACTAAAAAAACACTTGTACATCTTAAAAGTTGGCAGATAGGTAAATGTCATGTCCATTTAATTCTAAACCCTGATCTAATACAGATAACAAGCGAAATAACATCTACTCATTTCTGGTTTTCAGTGTCAACAGTCCTCATATTAACTAAATAGATCACAAGTGAAAATTATCAGAGTATAAAAAGTGTAATTAGATTTACATTGTGATACAAACTATTAGATGATTATCTGTACACAAAGTGCACTCTTTCGTTTTGAAACCTTGAATGATCTTGTCCACTGGAATTAACACCGATCAACAGGAAAGAGCGGGGGAAGTGTTTCAGCACGAACACAATTGAATGTGACACACAAAACACGAAAAGTTGGGGCTGCAGTTGAAGTAATCTGCTGATTGTAAGTCTTTAAATTGTTACATAAATCTACATACTTAAATATAAGTTTACTTAGGTTTTATAACTTCATTAAAGTTTATCAAGTGTTTTACAAGTATAGTGTTATGGTGAACAGATTCGGTCTTGCTAAGCTAATTAGCTTAAAGAAGCAAGTTAGGAACTAACAGGATCACAAACAAGACCAATGCAAGATTATTGAGCCGTTTTGTTAGCGTTTTATTACTTTTTTCTTATAAATGTCTCATTAATCTTCAGTTTTTTGCCGTCTTATTGCAAGTTAAGCAGCTTGGAGTTTTTGTTTAAAGAGCTGAATGGTGTTAAATTGTTATTAGAGGCGCGGAGGAGAGAAAAATGTCAGAGTTAAGCGATGAAGCCAGTGAGTCTGACCAGCTGGGTGCCAGCTTCTCCGTGTGGCTGGGAGACTCCCTGCTACGACCAGAGGACCTGAATGTCCCTCTGGACCTCCACACAGCCTGCTCCATCGGACAGTACGACGTGGTGGCCAAGTGCATTAAGAAGTGTGTAACAAATAATCTCAGCATTAAGCGTGCTCGTGTTTTCCAGCTTTTTACATCCCTGACTTGTTTTCAGGGGTGAGGTCAACCTGGATGGCAGGAACATTGGAGGATGGACCCCGCTCATGTATGCGGCTTATATTGGTCATGACAACATTGCAAACCTCCTGCTGGAGGCTGGTGTGAACGTGAATGCGACCACTCCAAGAGGTCTTACTCCCCTGATGTTGGCAGCAAGCTGTGGGAATGAAAGCATTGCATATTTTCTGCTTCAGGTACAAAAGATTCCTCTTTTAATGCATATATATAATTACATATGGGATGGTGCTGTGGATTAGACGGGAAACTTAAAGTCAAAGAGGTGGTTGGTTTAGTTAAAAATGTGCATCTTTATTAAAATGTGAACATATGTAGCAAAAATTAAAGCAACCTTGAGTCATTTTTCTCTATTTTGACCAACAAGCAAGGAGCTGAGCTGGAGCTGAAGGACTCTCGAGGCTGGACAGCTTTATTCCACTGTACAAGCACAGGACACCAACAGATGGTCAAGTTCCTGCTTGATAGCAACGCTGATGCCAATGTCAGGTCAGTGTCATCAGCATAAAAAGCCAGCGATATGCTTATGTTTATATATTTGAAACACTTTTCCTCATCCACAGGGAGCCAGGGTCTGGTTTCACTCCCCTGATGGAGGCTGCTGCTTGTGGGCATGAAATCGTTGTTCAGTACCTGCTTGATCATGTAAGATGTTTTTTTTTTTTTGGCCAGTCTGCACTGCGATATCTGTGATTCGTCTGTTTTGTTTCTCCAAACTTCTTACTCATCTGCTGTGTTGTATATCCATCACTTTCTTGTTCTGACACCAGATGTCACCATGAAACCTGGTCCCTTAGGAAGCCCGGTTTTTCACTTCTGGTCTTCGCTAACTAGCAAGCAAAAAAGTCTATTTTAGAAGTGCGATTTGGTTTGATATACTCACACAAATGTCTTCGGGGACGACACGTGCTGTTGTTGGATACATACACAGCTCGCGGAAATGTAAAGATTTTATTAATGGAGCATATTACGACCATAAAGTCTCGCAAGATGATGCAGAGAGATGAGGCGATTTCACAACAATGGCTTGCAGTGCTGAAGTTGTAAGCCTCATAAATACTGTGATTATTAGTGCAGGTTAGTTCATGAAATAGATTTTATCCTTTTTTAAACAATCATGCAGGAACAGTCCACAGTTTTGATCACATTCTTTCTCATTACGCACGGCAGATTTTTAGATTTGTTAGTGTTTTGACTTTGCTCTATTTCAGCTTTCAAGATAGTAAATCTTCCCTCCTTTCTACACATAAGTTCCCTATTTTTCCCTGTACTTACAAGCTTCTGTTACTGTTAATGTCGGGCTGCTGCTTCATGTCATCTACCCATTCTGTTAGAGTAGATGGACTCTCTCTCCGTTCTGTCTTCTTTTGAGAAATAATACGACCCATGTATCCATCTTTGAGATTTGGCCATCGTTGGAGTAATGGAAATGTTATTTTGAACATTTTTCTAGTTAATCATTATTGCTAACGTAGACGGAAGGGAAAAAAACTTCTGCTTAATTTTACGCAGTGCATCATGGGAACAGTTATCCTCCAAGAAAGTGGCGGATAAAGGAAAAACATAAGACTTACTATGTTTTATTGCTTACAGAAAGTTAAAGTTGATGAACGCAACAGTAAAGGAGAAACTGCACGCACTCTTGCCATGCTGTATGGTTATCCTAAAATCGTTAGCCTCATTGACTCACGTTCTCCAAGAACAAAATCAGGTACTTTATTTTAATTCAACACTGTACCATAGACTTTTCTTGTCTTTTATTCTATCATTACTTTTTAATTCCATCTTTTAATTTGTCAGGACCCTTCGATGACCTGAGCTCCTCCGAGGACTCTGACAGCACACCGCATAGGATTCGACCAAGTCGAAGCATCCATGATGGGCCTCAAGCCATTGCCAAGTTCCGAGTGGGAGGCGCCAGTAAACTACGTGGTAAGTAACATTCATCGCATCACTTCTACAGATTGGTTAGGTTACCAGTATTGGGTATCAGTCCCATAAAAGTGTTCTGATACTACAGAACCTGATACCAATGTGAAAAAACTAGAGCGTAATGTGTTACAGAAAGATTAAATCAGTAGAATTCATATAATTATGAACATGTAAGCAACAAAGTTAATACGCCATATTAAAAATACAGATTTACTATTATCTCTGTGAGAAAATCTCATTTTGTCCATTTAGGCGCTTTATCATCGGAAAGTATGACATATTTATTTGCACTTTGTTTAAAAACGACAGTATTGGTACATTTCTAGTTACAATAGTTGAGCTTCAACTGATTAAAGATTATGTTTCTAAAAGGAAATCCGTGCATTGATAATCTTCCATGTTGCAGTGCCGTCCATTTAATCCCAGTAAATGTCAAACATGCTGCATGTGCTGGAAAGCAGACAGCTTTATTCAGAGTAAAACATTCCCTTGATAGTATGCATTGGATAGAAGGTCTTTGTCTTAACAGTAGGGCTGTAAGAAAATATCGATATATTTTTAAAGATATGCAAAAGAAATTTATAGATCTTTTTATGAGCATATTTTCACTCATGAGGCAGATTTTTCATTTATCTTGTACATAAAGTATTTTTTAAAATAAAATGGGGGGGAGGGGGGGTAGAACCTTGTTCTTATTCATTAAGTTGGGCATTTAAATGGCTGTGACTTTTCTTACTATTAAATTGTAGTAAAGAAAAATTGCAATCTATCGCCTTGTTTATAGCATCCCGATATATTTTATCGCTACCTCACATCATTTGGCCAGATTCTGCTGATACACACCTCTACTTAACAGAGCCTCAGACGGCGCCGCCGGGATACATGTTTCGTGATATCGGTGACCGAGGTGATGGCATCTGCTATCGCGATGTGACATCACCGATCAATGAGCTGGACGGCCAGAGTCACAGCAGCAGAGGTGAGACAAGCCCGTTATCACAGGAAGTTCGCAGGTTTGATAGATGTTGATATTATTTAAATATCTTTGCAGATGACAGCCCGTTCTTTGATAATGACATGCCCACCATGAGGAGCAGCAGTAGCAGTAGCGAGGGCCTGCCGCATGCAGTTGGACTCGGCTGGGATGGTTCTGTGGAGAGCAACGAGGTGATCAAAGGCTCTGCTTCAGCTTTTTATTTTTTTTAATTCCTGGTGACAAATGATTTCACGTTTCACCATCAGGATTCTGATCAGTGCAAAAAGAGCAGCTCTAGCAGAGCGAATAAGGGCCATCACTCGAAAGGGAAAAATCGCCATGGAAACAATGATGGCACTCGGACCAGTGGAATAGGAAACTGTTCTAAACACACCGCTATTGGTCCCCCGCCTTCTTATTCTGGTCCAAAGGTATCCTTTTTTCTTTTCTCCCAAAATTATTGGTACCAGTTTGAGATCTTGTTTATTCTGGTTTTAGTCTAATATCTTTTCCCACTGCAGGATCTGGCGGAGTTCTTGGAACAAATCGGTTTCTCTAAATATCTTCCGTTACTTGAAGAGCAAGACATTGACCTACGCATATTTCTCACCCTTACAGAGAATGATCTGAAAGAAATAGGGATCACGTAAGAGACACGAGAATTTAGTTATTTTATCTTATGGTACCACCCAGTTATTTGTGTTTTTATCTGTTGTTATCCAGACTATTTGGACCTAAACGGAAGATGACATCGGCCATTGCAAGGTGGCACAGTGGAGCTCGACCACCCAGCGACGCTTTGGAACAGGCTTACGCAGATCAGCTGGAGGCGGAGATGCAGGAAATGGCCATACAGCTACACAAGGTACCTGCCAAGCAAATTCTCACTGTAATTTCAAAATGGCAGCTTGAAACAAAAACACAAAACTCCACTTGTGTAGCGCTGTGAGGAGGTAGAAAGCCTGCAGAGCCAGGTGTCTCAGGAGAAGGAGTTGCGTACGGTGATGGAGGGATGCCTGATGGAGGACAAAATGGCATGGAAGAGGGTGCACACTGAGCTGGTGGAGAGCCACCGCCTGGCCCAGGACATGAACACCACGCTGACGGAGGCAAGGACGTGTCGAGCTGAACTGTTGTCCCGTCTCAATACAGATGGAAACAGCACTTGTTTGGAAGATGAAGTAAGAAGCGACACTGGTGGTAAAGGTGAGCTATGTGGTAGTGAATTACATTTTTACTCTCTGAATTGTAATTAAACAGTAAAAAAATATGAGCGATTTGGCTTCTTGTATCTGCAGAGGCTCAGGCATGCTCCACTGTTGAGCTGATGAAAAAGCTGGATTCATATGAAGAGAAACTTGGTGAGTAGTTATAAAAATCTGAGCTCAAAGTATTTTTTTTTTTTAATCTCATGATGACGTGTTTTGCAACACAGCAAGGACTCTACAAACCATTCTTCAGAGTCTGAGGCGACTGAGTGCCCCTGAAAAAGTCTCAGACAGCTGGGAGCGGCCTTAAGCTTCTCAGGTGACTACACTCTCTCCATTGATAGTCTCCCTTTGTATTTGAACTATGAACGTAACCTGCTTCTCATTCTTTAAAGGGGACTCCAGACAATATTTGACGGAGGGTGATCCAACCACCCTGAACAATCTCTGCGAAATGGGAGGAGGCCAAATACAAAGCCGACCCTGTCCAAGAGAAGCGTTGCAGCGAGCAGGGCAGACCTGCGGCTCCTCAGTGATGGACCGGAGCTCGCCAGATGAGGACAATGGTGATGGAGCTGCTGCAAGAAAATGACAAGCAGGTAGGAAGGGGTACATGATCCCACATGCTTGCGCTGGTGTATGCAGGAATCCTGGAGCTGAGATGTGACGAAGGACTCAGTCAGAGGCTGTAATACTGTGATGTGTACGAAACTACTCTGTTCCAGTGAGAAATGTGGTTAAAGTGATCACTAGGGTTAGATGGAGAGAAATGTAAAATATTTTCTGTAGTTAGTATTTAAAGGAAATTTCATTTGTTTAAGTGGAAACGATGTCCTGCTGAATGCATTTTTAAAAACTAAATATTTAAGTGAGCAGTCACTTTATTATGAACTATTTTCCTCAAAACATAATTAACTGATATTTTAGGTTCATTTGCTGTTGATGAAATCATGTAGTTTTGTTTTTAAGCAAAGGTCCAGCCAAATCATTAAAATGCCACAATTTTCATGTATATTTGTATGTGAATTAAAAACATGTTTAAAAAAAAAAGGTCAGTTCTTTCAACTCGGTGTTAATTTTCTTTGTATTTTAACTGAAATGATAAATAACTGTAAAATATTTGTATATAAATGTACTGTAAGGTATCAGGCCATGGTAAAAGACATCATTGTAAAATAAACAATTTTTACATGAATTGTTATGTTAATCCCATGATGTGCGAACATCTCTGAGGTAGATGAAAAACAAATGAAACATTAGAGACGACCCATCACACACGCATTTTACAAATTCCCTCAACTTGAGTTTGTTTAAAGGAAAAATCTGCATTAAAATAGGAAAGAACTAAAAATGTTTTCAAGTAATGTTGGTATTTAATATAACATGTACTTTGGCTGTAACAGTACGTGTTATATAGAACGACCCAAGATTCCCAGCCTGGTAACAAACTGTTTATTTAAACATTATGTTATTAATTAACATATAAATGACGTGAACTGTCAATGGGAGTAAAATGAATAATTACAGATGGAAGGAGGAACAGGTTCATCATTACTGAATTTACATGTCTGTACTCTTGTTGTTTCCACGGTAACAGTGGTTTGAATGCTGTCCGATCTTCTGCGTCACTTGGACTCATCTTGTAGTTTTAGTATTTATTCGTGTAATGCTGAATCTGGCCAGTTTACACTCCCAAGATCAGATGTGTGATCGTATCCAATGGTTTAGATTAATCTATCAATATGGTTAGTATTTCACAGGTCAATACAGCAGATTATAAATGGACTGAGGGAATCTCTTAATGATTGTTGGTGTGTCCGTCTCCTATCTGTAATGCTTGGGGCTTTGCTGGTAACATTAATGTGGCATCAGTTTGTACTTGCTGACAAGCTTCGCACAATATGAAAAAACATGAGTTTTGAGCAGTGAGAAGACAAGAAAACAGCTTCTACTGGTTGTTAATTGAGATGTTTAAGCCCCTGAGGAGGAAAATATGGTGTTGCTCCCTCTCTAAAGTACTTTCAAGTGATGCCATTTTAACAAACTAATCCACTGAGATCAGCTGCTTTGGGAAAAGTTGGAGCTTGTAAGAAAAAAAAATAATAATCAGGGTTTTAGGGTACAGAACGGAGGAGTTACATGTGCTGTTTTAATGTATTGCTTGAATTGAGAACCACAGCAATTGATAATATAAAGCAAACTTACCTACAGTACCTCTAAGCATGTCCAGGCTTTAACAGATCCATCCTCATTTACAGAAGGTTTAAAAAAATATGTAAAATAAAGCAAATGTAAATTCATGCCGAGTTGCTATTATCACCTCTGCTTACTTGATTTCGCAAACAGTTTGGTAACCAGTTTGAACATTAATCAAATCTCATTCTGGCTCTTCAACGGTTCTGCAGAACAGAGAACAGGGACCTCTTCCTCTGCCTAAATCTTTTAACAAAACACTTCAGGCGCATGTAGAGTGATGGTACGCCATATCTCTGTGGGGCCCGGTTGCATGTGTGGTCCAGATCGGTGTCAGGACGTTTCCTCTCTTCCGTGGAGGACCAGCTGATCAGTGTTTGTGACTTGCTCATGTGTACTCACACAGGTGACCGCAGCCAGCGGGGCAGTGAGCGCTGCTCTTCAGCCAGTTCATAATGTGCTCCAGATGTCCACCGTGGCTGCAACCCTGACACCACACAAACAGTCCCTTCACCACATGGTGGCACACTGCACAAACACTGGCACACTGGTGACACCTAAAAGACACACGTGCAACTTGTCAGAACTTGCTCCATGTCAGAAATTCTCTACTTTTACATCATGTCTGATCCACCTGATCCAAATGAAATGGATCCTAGAGCCAATGAAGTTCTGCATAGCGACTTGTTTATTTGAGTCAGGTGGGGTGCAAGGACACTGTTAAAACTGTTTTTCCCTGGTCTAACACATCTTGTCAACTTCTGCAGGTATGTTGAAACAGAGAATGGTTTAAAAGCTACAGGACAGTGGACCTTGATGTTAAAGACACTGTCACCCCTGGGTAGCCTGTACAGTTTAATGAGTAATTATGTGAATTAATACTCGGTTGTCTGTTTGCCAGAAGCATCTAGGGACAATAAATAAAATAAAAACACATTGTATACATTAATTGGCTTTATTGACAGCTCCACTACTTCCTGAACTTAAATCTGACAATTGCTCTTGTGGTTACTGAGGTCAGACACATCTGGATTAATCAGTTCGTCCAGTAATGAAAGACGGGAAACAAGGAGCTGTTTAAAGTTCAGGAAGTAGTGGAGCTGTGCATAAAGCCAATTATATTCAAAAAGCTGAGTATGCAGACTTTTGTTACCTCACTGGAGTCAGACTTACTATTTACCTTTATTTTTTTATTGTACACATCAACATAACCTGCTTTGCAACACTATACTTTTATGCACCTTATTAGTTGAATGTTTACTTGGTTGTTTCCATCTGGATTTAAACAAGCAGCTTGTTTGAGAATGTTTTGCAAAACAGCTGTGAGGCAAAAAAATCTGCAGATACTGAAACCGCTAACATGTCAAAGCAACACTAAACACCAAGTTTCCCGATCGGGATTAAAAAGTAGATCTATTTATTTATCTATAATAGCAAGTTTAAACATTTTTCCAGGATTTTGGAGAAAATGAGTATCAGCACAGGACACAGCTTATAATAGAAAAATATCCTCGTCATAATGGAAAAAAGAAACATTATGCCTGATCACTTTGTCATCTTATATTTACTATATGTGTTTTTATTTTTGCTTTACAAGAATCACACTGTGAGGCAGGGTTACCTGTCACATATCCACCCCCTGTTACTCATTGGTCGCTTGCAGTTGCTGCAGTTGATGTGCAATGTTGTAGACGTCTGGTTCAAGCAGGTGATGCTGCTGCACGTACTAAGCTTGATGACCTCATTGGACACGTTCCACAGCTCGAAACGTTGCAGCAGGTCTATGTAGGACATGTACCAGTGCTCCTGACAAAGAAAACGCCTTGTTGATATTCACATAAACACACAACAGAATAGTTCCACTTCACAAAATGGTTTGTATGCGAATGTTTCATTTCCTGACCTGGGTGAGGTCATCAATCTCCTTACGAATCCTCTCCCCCAACACAATGAGCACAGACACCGCCATCTGCACATCGCCCTGTTCGGCGTAGTAGCTCAGCATCTCTCTCACAATGGGACAGAAGAAGCTAGCAGGCAGATGTGGGCTGAACTGCAGCTGAGAAATGGAGATGAGAGAGAAAGACTCGATGGGTGTCAGACAAGGCACCTCTGCCTCGCTGCCGCTGACATGTGGAGAGTCTGCCTTGTCCTGCTGGAGGTGCTCCGGAGCAGATGGGTTGTCCACAATCTCATGGCGCAGCTGAAAAGCTTCCTGTGGCAGTGTGTACTCCTGCTCTTCTGTTAGCACAAAAGAATTAGATGTATTATTAGATAAAAGGACACTGAACAAGATCTCGGTTATAAATAGCAAGCGCTGACGTAAGTGGCTTTCAAGTTTCCTCAGCGATGAGGATGCGACTGACCTGTCTGGTTGTCATGCTCCATGGTATAGAGGTCATCGTCATCTAATTCAGCCTCACCAAACATATACTCTGCCGGGCCATCACTGCCCTCGGTCTCCTCATTTTCTAAAATAAAAAAATTAATGTAGATTATACCATGTGGTGATGGTTAGAAAAACAAAACAAGGACATGAAGATCCTAAAGAGACCAACAGCAACTCTCACCTTCGTTATTGTTGCTGATGTGTGAGTTTCCAGGCTCCAGGTGGATGGTATCCTGTCTGCTCTCGCCTTTACTGCGCTCCAGTCTGCTCTCTGCGCCCAGTCCTGAACCCATTTCCTTCATACTGAAACTGAAAGCACAAAACATTCAACTTGTAAGCATCTCAAAACTACTGCTTTATGAAGGGACAGCGAAACAATTCTCTACCTGTTCATTAAAGGTAAGGAGCCGAGTTTACTGAGGCTATGGTTGAGACCGGGTGCAGCGAGGTTTGCTGGGTCAGAGAACATTATTCTCAGCATGGTCCATGTTGTGGAAACCTTCGTATGAAATGCAGTCACATCATTCACAGCACCAAGTGTTACATAGAAATGTTATGAGGAGCAATCTTACGCAAACGTTTCTCATAGAAGGAACACAGCTACAGTATTAATGCACACCTCTAAAGGGTTAATAGTGTTCCTGCTAATGTGACTGGCTGTCATAAATTTACTAAAAAGCAGCTCAACCTGGTCATTAGCAGGTTAGACTAGATGTAGCGAGCAGTTTATTCTAAGCTTACAACTCATTAACAGCCAGAGGACCTGGCTAAATATAATATAATATAAATATAATAAAGTAAATTTTATTTCTTTTAGAATTAGCATTGACTTTCTGGAAGAAAAAAACATTCTAGTTGCAGTTTCTAGTTTCCAGTTGAGAAGAAAAGCTGGATTATTTGTATGATAAAGAAGGAAGAAATGACAACAAACAAAGATAAAATAAAACAAAACAAAAAAATTAATAAAAAATAAAATAAAATAAAATAAAATAAAATAAAATAAAATAAAATAAAATAAAATAAAACTTTTTTAATAAGCTTCAGTAACCTGTCTCACCTGGGGTCTTTTGAGCTCCTGGGCCACCTTGGCATTGTGATCACACAGCTCAGAAAAAGGCTTACCACTTAGGAGGTAGAGTTGTGCTGTTTTGACAAACCAGTCCATGCGGTTACTGTCCAAATTTGTCTCAAAGACACTAAGAGCACTGGACACGTGGGCAAACTGTTCTGTCGGGTCAGGTTTTTTGAAGAACAGGATGGGGTAGCGACGGTCACCTCCAGGGTATGGCTTCCTGTTGGTGTCACTGCTGATCAGACTCTCCTTGGCTGCAAAGGCCAAGTCGCCCATCAGTCCAAAGCACAGGCCCTCAGGGTTCGCCTTGTTCACAGGACGAGTGGCGTCCTTAGACATATGCTGGTAAAGTGTACTGTCTTTAGAGCCGGAGAGGAGGAAGTGCGGATCATGCTGATGACGCCACACAATACCGGTGGTGACATCTTTGTGTTCCTCAAATGTGGCAAAGGGAATAAAAGGTCTGCGAATGTCCCACACATAGATGTTGTGGTCCACCATCATGGAGCAGGTGGCCAAATGAAACTTCCTCTCGGGTCGCCATTTCACTCGAGCCACTGATGCAATCGTTTGGACACAGTATATCTCCTTGGCTCTGTTTGTGGTCATGTCCCAAACTTTTACCATCTTATCTCTGCCTCCTGTGGCCAGCCAACCCCTAAAACAGGATCAACAGTGACAACCAGATGGGTAAGGACAGATGGATACTCATCTCCTACATACAAAACAACCTTTTAAGTCTACAAAACACATTTTTAAAATTGAAGGTAAACCGCTTCAGAGAGGAAAGTCTGAGATCTTGTGCTTGCTTGTTAAAGAAGTACTTTTAATTCCCCATGTACCTGTCATCAGGATGCCAGTCGCAGCAAAACACCGGGCCAGTATGAGCAGTAAACATTCGCTCATACCGATCTGGTCGTCTGATGTCCCACAGCTGGACATTGCCATTTTCAAAAGATGCAGCGAATGTAAAATAGTCCTTCATGCTGAACTGGACGTCCCTTACACTCTCTGACTGACCTAGAACAGACCATGTTAGAGGACACCGAGCTTTAATATCGATCAGTTGGAAGAAACTGTATATAAGCTAAAGAGTGAAAAACAGATTAGCTCTGGCTAAAACTTAGCTAAAACTTGTTCACTTTCAGAAATAAATTAAAATCATTCTTTTAAAAACAGAAACATACTTTGCTGGTTTATTTCAGATCTGGTAAATTCTTGTTAACTTGTTCTTGTTAAAAAGTCTAGTAGATGGCGTTAAGTGTAAAGACTGTAAAACTCTCAAGTCTGTCCTTAGAAATGACAAATTAACAACAAACTATAATTAAATCTCTCAGAAATATGGCGATCTTCAAAATGACTATTGTGAAAACCAAAAGCAATGAGCTCATAAGTTACATCCAACACAAAGAAATTACTACGATCTAAATCCATTTCAAATAAGATGTCTAAGTACCTGAGAATGTGCTGACCGACTCTTTCTTACGCAGATCAAAGCACTTCATGAAGCCATCCTGTGAGCCACTCAGCAGCATATAAACTTCTGTAGGGTGGAAGCACACCTTGTTGACGGTGCGTTTGTGCTCAGTAAACAGCTGATCCTGCTTGTTGCGAGAAGGTTTCCCCAGATTCCAGGTGACCACTGCCCCGTTGGTGGCAGCCGTAGCCAGCAGGTTCTCCTCCATCTGGTGCCACATGACATCAGCACAGCTGAAGTTTAGAGACGGTTTGCGGCCAACTCGCAGATTCAGCTTCTCCACAAACTGCTCCTCCTCAATTGTGTAGATCTTGAAAATGTTGCGTCCAGCCACAACTACCTGTGTGGCATCACGGCACACGCTGATGGCATTGGCAGGAGCGTCCAAGTGGCAGAACATAGTTCGGCCACTAATTGTGTTGCTGGTGAGCGCTGTGGTAACCCGTGACATTTTCTCCATGTTCCTAAAGCAGAATAAAATATTAAAAGGGATAATATGCTCGATGCAGCGTTCAGATTATTTGCGAGGTTTGAATCACAGCAAAGCTGCAACACATAAGAAGGCAGTTTAACATTTCACCAGTAGGTGGCACTCATGGAAAATGCATCAACTCAACATTACAATACTTTGTCCTGGAGGTGGAAGAGGGCAACATAAGAAGCTGTGTTTAGCAAAAAAAAAAAAAAACAATATAATGTAGTGCATATGCTAACAATAGTGTGAGATATACACACACAAACCCACACTTTTGGGCCCATTTTAGTTAATGAAATTGTACTTACTCAGCAAATAGCTTGAGCCCTCAGAAATTCCTGCAGCTGGACAGTCCTTGTCATGTGCTTCCCTTGGAGCCAACTGGTACATGAGAGGCCAGCATGACAGCAACACCCAGCATGCTGTTACCTGCATTTGAGTTAGAGCATATATGTCACATTTATTACATAAAAATAAATCTATAATGATCTGACTTTAACAATGAGTAACCGTTTGTTCACAGGCTGGGAAAGTAAAAGCATAAAAGAATTATAATACTTTATACTGCTGTTGCACCCACTTAAGTTTTGGTGTAACTACGCAGGATTATTATCTATATTCTGTTATTTACTGTAAATAAAACATAAAATTACACTAACAATATTAAGTGAGCAGGATTCAGATGGCTTACTCTGAACATATCTCAAATACTGAACAGGAATTACCTAACAAGATTATTTACAATTGATTTGTTTTAGTTTATCAGAAGAGACATGAAAATTGATCAGAATCTTCAACAATTAAGCAGTAAAAATACTCCACCTCATAATAATCAGACTGCAAACAGGTGTAAAAGTTTTAGTCTTTGCTTACTGGTCTATAGCATAAAATTTTCTTTTAAACATGTTCGAAAATGTTTTCAGTGCAAATAAAATGCTTCTGCAATTCAACAACCACAGTCTTATGTTATCGGAAAAGTCCAATTATGAAAAGGACGAGTGTGTATTTTAAAACACTTTTTTTTAAGCGTGTGAATGTGTTTGCAAGCTGTGTAACATTTTTAAATCTTTTGAGTTTTAGTCTGGTCTTTTTTCATATTCCATTTATGATTGGGAATAAAAAAAGACTTATCAATAATTTACACTTACAAAACATTTTGTAGTTTCTACTTATTGCAGTTGTCATATATATATATATATATATATATATATCTTTTCCTTTGACACAAACATAACGTGGACGCATGTCATTATCCTTGGAGTGATGCTGTTTTATTCTGGGTGTTACTATTAAACTACTATCAAATGTTGTTATACCTGTACCTAATTCAGAAGCTTATTGTTCCAAAATGCTAGTTTATATGCATAAAGAACACTAGCAAGGCGGTACTAGAGGTTTTTTTATTTAAAAAAAATCCCGATTTACCTTTTTTTTTCCTTGTTTAATCTTTATATGAGAACCAATCAGACGCTTTGCAAGTAAAACCTTCAGAATGTCAAAGGAACATTTGAACCCTCAATTGGAGTTGAATTTCACTACTAAAAGCGAATCAACTTTGATGCACAACAGTCAGTTCTGTGCTGCTGTTAACTCAGCTGATGAGTTGGCTACAAACAGCTAAACTTGCAGAACAGTAGGTCTTCTTGGACCCTTAACATGACTTCAATGTGACGCTAATATTAGCTGAGGTACTTAGAACAGTTCTGCAGGAAAGAAATACGTCAAGGTATGTTAAAACAGAATACAAACAAAATAATTATATACGTATATACACATAATTGATTTTTTTTTTTTAAAAATACCGTTTTATAAGGAACAAACCTTAAGTTGTCAAGCTGAAGCTAACTGCTTGTTGTACCGGAAGTAGTGTTTGTTAAAATCTCGCGAGAGTTCAGTTTCTTCTGTCGACAGGAACCATCAAACTGTTGCTGTTAAAATAGGTAAGGCTTTATATTTGGCTTTCAATGTATCAAAACTAGTGTAACAGTTGTATTTGCTGAATCATGTTGAATTATGTACATACTTACAATATGATTTTTTTGTAATATCGTTGCAGTCATGAGTGTTTTGTTTGCCTGCGAGGAACCAGCCACATGGAGGAGTGTATATGAGAAGTACTGGGATGTAGTGCAGACCAAGAGCAAAGCCAGAAAACCTGGGAAGCTGCTAAAGCTTGATAAGTGGTAAAGCAAACAATGTCTCACAATAGTATTTCCTCTCTGGGTTAATTTACTGTTTGCTTATCTGAAATTTGATATAAAACAGTGTTACAAGGGTTGGTATGTTCCCTTGCAGATAATTTGTTTTCATCATCAGCTCTTCTGGTATTTTAATTCTCGTCTGTTTACGTTGTTTACATGACATATGCATACCAATACACATGAGTTGGAATTCACATGAATTGAAACAAAGAGAGAGAGAGTTACAGAAAGCCATTTTTATTGTTAAATTGCTATAATGTTATATATGAGAGTAGAACTGTAGCCGGTTCACAAATATCTGGTCAGCTTGGTTTATGTCACTGGATATGATATGGCCACACAAAACAATATGGCAAAATACATTTCAGTTGGGTTTTGGTCTTTATTGTTTTGCTACATAAACACTTTAAGATGAGAAAAAGAAACAATAAGGGCAAGAAAATAGCAAAAGGAAAATGTGTTTGTATATGAATGGGCTAAAAAGAGCTTACTTTGCTTTTATTGTATCTTAGTATTTAAATAGACCTAAACTGAGTTGATGTCTGTGATCAGGTACCAGGAGGAGCTGCCCTTACTGATTTCATGTCGACCTGACAAACACATTACTCTGTCAGAGCTGGTGAAACTTATGGAGTGGAAGCTCACAGTAAGTTAACATCATAACGTAAAACCTAAATTAAATTCCCTCACAATCTATTTACCTGCCAATACTTTCTTTCTTTCTTTGAGCAGTCATATTTTATACTGTCAATAGGTCATTCAGTGCATTCACAGAGTGCTCAAAATGAGTAGGATGAAGTAAAACTTTTTGGTTCCTACCCTCGTCCAGTTACAACTTTACTGGCAAAAACAGATGTAGATACCAGTAATAAAAATCATGACAATACATCTGCGGATGTATGCCATGCAAAATACTGGCAGCAACTCTAAATACATGACATGCATCTGCATATATCTCTCAGCTGTGTCCTTCTTATTTGCAGCGAGGAAAGTTTAGGCCGAGATTGCAGCAGCTTGTGGCATCCAACAGTGAAAACACAGTAGAGAAATGTTCCAGAAAGGCCTTCAGTCTCCTGCCGGATGTGCAGGCAGCAATCACAGAGCTCAGCTCACTGAAGGGAGTGGGCCCAGCAACAGCCTCAGGTCAGCACAACGTTCCTCTTTTGTGTATAAACATCACAACCACAGAAACGAACTAATTCACTGATTAAAATATGTGCGAGTCATTTTAAGGACTGGATGATTGATTTTCAGCAAGTTTGCAGAATCTTGCTCACACAGACAGAAAGCCTTCAGGGATGCATGCAGCTTTGGGGTTGACTATCGTGTCATTTCAGCTGTTTTGGCAGCAGGAGCTCCAGAATTGGCAGCATTTATGTCTGATGAGGCCATGGAGAGTGTACCAGGACTGCAGCCCATCCAGTACACGACCAAACACTACGCTCTGTATCTGGACAAGATGACTGCACGGTCTAAAAAACTAAACAAAGGTAGCTGCTTACACCTTAACATGCATTTCTTCTTTGTTTTTTTGCAGTTGCAGTTTAACAGTTTCATGAATTATCACATTAGTACCCAAACTAGTAATAAAATTTGAACATAATCATAATAAAATACTTTATTAATCCCCAGAGGGAAATGAAAGTTTTTGTTAGTTAAGAATATTATTTAAGAATTAGTGTCAAGAATATTAGTGTTTGTTGGCAGCCTAGTTAGATTTCTAATGTGAAATATTAGCAAAGGACGACCAAAGCAACTGCTGTTGTGTTGCTTTTTGTCCCCAGTTGATCCACAGCAGGACTGGACACCCCAAAGGCTGGAGTTGTGTTTGTGGGCGATGATCATCGACACACGGCAGCATCTCCAACTTCTAAATGATGTCAATGTGAAGAGCACCAACAGGCAGGAGAAGACCTCAGACCCCGACACTGACCAGAGACCAGCAAAGAAACTCAAAACTGTGTAAACTTGGCATTTATAAGAAAGCTAATTTTTTATCTGTTGTTTTTAAAATATGAATAATAAAGCCTTTATATTAAAGATAACCTGATGATTCAGATTATCTTCAAATATACTGAGAGCAGCAAAGAAAACCTTTCAACATTGTTGCATTGGAACAAACTAAGAAAGCAAAAAAGATGTGGCCACAGTATTGTTCTTTATTTATATTGTTTCTAAATTAAAGCAAAGTACAATGAACAGTACAAAATAAAACAAAATATATTCATATATATATATATATATACAATATAAAATGGTTCAGTTCAGAACATTTAAAAAGTACCATAGATTGTGAAGTAATTCATGAGGACTTTGATATAAATGATCCATATGTAAATTTAGTTTTCCTTAAGTTTCCTCTTGACAGAGAAAAATAGCTTCAGCTTCTTTTTGTAAACGCTGTGTTGGCGCAACCTCTTGTCTGGTCTGAGAGATTGAACCTTGTAAGCTTGGCACCATTTTATTGATACAAGAAAGCAGCTTTGATAAAACTACACAGCAGCACAGATATTACTTTCGTTATTCTAATGCTTCGGAGGAAAAAAAAAAGACTCCTTTCAATAAACCTGCAGTGTTTCTGTACGACCTAAAGGCTCAGTTTTTGTGATCATGTGAGTTACTTGAAGCATAGCAAGCAAAACCTTTAACAATTTTCCAAACCAGAAGGGTTTCCCTCATCTCAAGGAAAAAAAAAACACATACAAGGGAGAAAAAAAAGCTGTTTCTTTTACATCTGTGCCTTTTCATGAACTTCAGACCACGTCGGTCACATTTTGATAACAATATTCAAAATAATTTAGGAAATAAAGCTGAAATTCACCTGTTTTAGCGCTTGTGATGAAAAATAATCTTTAAACAATATTATAAACGTACGTACTGATGAGCGTCCAATGGCACAGTTCCACGTAAGGAGCTACAGCAGCCTGCTTTACCTGCACAGTCCTACAGTGAGTGTTAACCATATGTAAGAACTAAACACTAAGAAAAGGCAACCAGGCGGGCTTGTTGGCACACAGCAGCTCAGTGCAGCTACAGATGTTTGCACTTTGTACAAGATCTTGGAAAATGTAGCATACTGGTAAGAGAAAAGTAGCCCTTGACGATGCTTAGTCTTGGGCTCATGTATACTACAAGGCATTGGGCATAACGGCACAATGGATTAACACGGGGAGACAAAATAAAAGCATCAATGCATAATAACATGTCAGTAACTACATTGTTAGCAGACAAAAAGTATGACAAAAACAGGAAACTAGGAGGAGCCATCAGAGAAATGGCAAGTCACAAAGTGATGCTGCATTTTCAATGAGAAGATCATAGATGTTGGGTTAAGTCACATTAGCAAGGACTCAATAAGTCAACTAGTTCTGAAATTAGTTAATGCCCCCACCTCACTGAGATCTCTGTCTTTTTTAATCCATCAACTTAAACCACTTCTTATTAAAGCATATAAACTCTTTACACTGGAACTTTGGGTTCTGGTGCTTCCTCATAACAGCCGTACATCATCCTGATACTGGTGGTATTGGGATGTGGGAACAGCTGAATGGAAAAAAATGAACACTGCCTAAGTTTTATTTGGGACTCTGACACTGTTGTTAAAGGGTAACTCAAAGCTTTTCTTGAAATCCGGGATGGGACGACTTGTTTTTGCATTGTGATCAGCTGAAGGTCGGAAGATTTGCTTTGGAGAAATGTAACACTTCTTTTCCCCACCCGGATGCTCATTTTCTATTCTGTTGTTCATGCTACTGTATGTTTTCTCTAAAAGAACTTTAAAACAATAACACCCTCTGTAGCAGTTTTTACTTTGTATAAGAAGTATTTGAACAAGTATCGTTCGAGTTTTGATTTTAGGGGCGACATGAGTTCACAAGCCTTCAATTTAGTTCTTCAAGTACTTCCAGGAGGGGTCATAATCATAGTTAATGTGTTCCTTAAAAGTACATCCATTTACTAGCCTATTTCCCCCCCCCAACCCCTCTAGGTTCTTATAAATCATAAGTTTAAGAGGCACATTAACCTCTTTCAGGCATCCGCTTTGTCTTCATTATAGCCGAACAGTGTATGTATGCATTATTCATCAACAGATCTTTACTTTCCCAAGCAATAATATTTCCCAGTACACTAGTTTCCATCAAGGATACATCACTAAGACTTATTGGTGAATCCTTTTCTGTTTAAATGGATCTGAAAATTGCTTACTATGTTTATTTCATACTCATTCTCATTAAACATCAAGTCTTCTGTAACTACTGATAGTTTGATGGTGAAATGAGTGTGTAAGACTGCTGACCATCAAGACTGGCAAAAAAAACAAAAACCCAAAACAGGCATCTACTGGATATTAAAATGTATTATTGATTGTGAAAAAATGGAAAGATAGAAGGTACTGTACTGGAAGAAATTTCTTTGTGCTGGGACGCTGGCTCAATGACAATAAACTCTGATAAACTGGTAGAATAGGGTAAATGTAATTGCTATCCCTGCCTCTGCTTTCGAAAGCTTGAATCACTGTGAAGATAATTTGACAGAAGCCCCGCCTGCAATTTGTTATTAACAGAAGTACTGCGGTGAGGTGTCCAGACACTGTGGAGGGGGGTTTGGTAAGGGCTGGGAAGGGTTTAGAGATGTGGGCACTTTAAAGTTATGCTGCATCGACTTTAACAAACTTGCAAACAAGTATTAAAAAATGAGTTTAGCTACATGAAAACATTTCAAACAGTCCAGGGTTTCATAGGCTTGTGTTTGCACAGTTTGAGTTTTTTTTCCACCTTTAACCTGCTGAATATTCACAAAAGAAGTCATGATCACACACACACTTGTGCCAAAAAAGAAAAAAAACGGATTTTAGCTGAAGCTACCTATTAGCAGGTTTCCAACACTTTTTTCGTTTTGCCTTCTCCAGTTAGTTCTTTCTATGGCTTATTTTATAAAGCACTGACTGAAGATTTATAAAATCAAGTGAGCTTCACTTGGTGGCGGTCACCTAACGAACTAGGGGGGTTTGCTTCATTTTTTTTTCTCAGAGACATATCAGCAAAATCTGATCATTCATTTTGCACCATTTGATATTTTTTCTCCTTTTCCATAAAAAGAGGAAATAATACAAATAATTATAGTCTTGGTTATGAACATACAATATACATATCCACTTTAAAAGGAAAAACAGGGACAACAGAACAACAGTTTTTTTTTCCTTTATAGATACATTCCTTTACAAATGTATACAGTCCCTAAAAATGAAAAACTGAGGTATTGACTGGGCCTGGCTTAGAGACCCCAGTGCCTTCTGGGACACGCAGGTCAGAGGTCAGGTGGTGAGACATCCACGCCCTCTCCCAGTTCAGTCTGTCAGAGTAAGAACAAGCAGAGGCAAGTGTGTATGTGTGTGTGCGGGTTTGTGTTGTTCATCTCTTCACTTTGTCCGTGTTGACCGACAGTATCAAACAGCGACTATTCTCAAAGACAAAGAGAAGAAGAGTGAAAGTGTGTGTGTGTGTGTCCTCGCCTTGCTGAAAGCCATAGAGGATGACATGGCATATTTTACACAGCGTGCAGAGCAGGGGCACAGTTGACGTCCAACGCAGCATTAAGAGGCGCTTGCTCTCGGATCACACAGTCACTTTAGAGTCCAGTTTTGTTTTGTTGTGTGAACTCTGTATCCACAGTGCAGATGTCATGTAAGGAAATAATGCAGGAACACTGATGACACTGATTTTTCTCATCTTAAAGTTCACCTGAAACTAAAAGATCCATTTGAAATGAAAATGTAAATGTTCTACCAGGATTTTTTTTTCTGTCTATTTTTATTTTTCCTTTCAGTAATGAACATACTCTGTTAGATATCCGGGTATGAAATGTGGCATAGACCGAGATTCCGGCTACAAGCAAAAACACTGACATCCCATTAGTTTGAGTAGCGTTGCTGCAGCTGATCCATCTCTTACCTCTTACCCTTTCTTTCATCTTTCCTTTCACCAGAGGCACATGTCATGAAGTCAGCTTTACATAAATGAAAGATATGTGCAGAGAAATGACAGATGAAACAGCTTTTCAAAAAGAGCACAACTGCGAAATGCTCACTGATGCTGGTAATGTGGATGAGAATTAACGTGTATATAAAAAGACTTAATGCTCCCCAAATTGGATCCGAGGAACCTTCACCTGTATTTGTTGCTACTGTAATCCCTCTTTCATAAAAGAGACTTATTTCTTTGATTTGCAAAGTATCTGTAAAAAAAGGATTCTTGGTCAATTTTCTAGATTGAATAATTTCATTTGGGTCTATATTAAGAGGAAATGGATGGTCAAAGGAGAGCAGGGCCGGAGCTGCAGGGGGAAGGGGGCCATCATCAGGGAGGAGGTGGTATCTGTACCTCCAGAAGGTCATATGCGAAGATGTTCCAAAAGATGGCAAATAGAAGGAAGGTGATGAAGGAGAAGACGATGACCCACCAGGAACACTGTTTCTGTAGACTTTCTTCATAGCTGCGCAGGATTAACAAGCCCATGCTGATACCCACCACGGCCCCTGACAGGTGTGCCATAAAGCTGGGCTGGGGACCAGAGGAGGGTAATGGCGGTGAGAAACGAAGCCAGACTGCGCGGCCCACCTCAGAACTCACTAAACAGGACAAAGCACAGGAGGAGGACAGTAGGAGATAATTATTCTGATTCGCTTAACTCAGGACGCCTAAGCTCAGTCCAAGACATCTCAGCTTTTAGATGCAACTCTACACCAACACATCTGAAATCGAATAAATAACTCGTTAAAAGGCCTCTGCAGAGCTGAATGACATGCACATGGGAATTTGGGGACCCTTGGCTTAACTTATTCTATCTAAACAACTACAAATGGGGAGAAAACGGCTGCTCTGGTGCTTTTTCTAAATCCCTCTAACAAATTATAGCAGGTTTGTTTAATCTAAGCAAAAGCAGATAACAGGAACAAGAATTTGAACTATTTCTCTTGTGGGAGCTGTGACTTCCTGAAATCTCTGCCATTTGTACATCGAGAAAATGTCAAAAGCTGTTATTACAAGATGATAATACTTCTGATAAGGTTCTGTTTGGCATAACACATCATCTTTCCAGGGACAGTGCACTTTTAAAGCATGTCTTTATAATCAACATAGGTCAACGATCTACAGCTGCTGTGATAATTACCTTTATGAATACTTATACAGTTTTTAAAAGTTTTTTGCAGCTTCCTGTATTCTGCCCTGTAGCCTGCAAAACTTCTGAATGCATCCTTCATCTCTGAGTCTTTACATGGGATCAGAGTATTAAATGTCATCATTGTTTCACCGCACACAATGAACACACTGTTAAATCCGAGGTCATAGTTAAATATAATCCAGTCATACTTCATTTTAAAGAAATACAGTAACTTCAGTTGGTTATGAGACCTTACAGCAAGAAATACGGTACAGTCTCTAATCATTTGTAGTATTTTTAATCTTACTGATGTCTCTGTTTTGACTGGTTTGACTATGTGAGATCGCATCATAACAGCCCTGGTAATAGTTTTGCATACTTGTGTTGCTCGTGATGGGTTTACTTGGAACAAACCTTCCAGTCTTAGCTTATCTGTGGCTTACAGTCATTGTCTTAACCTAAGATGCTTTCTGTAGCTATTTAATTTGGTTTAAAAAGCAAAAAAAGCATATTTACCTTTATTTTTACTATCTTTGTGGCTACTATAAACTCATGTCATTAGTCTATAAGTATCCTGGTTATACGCTGCTTTTTCTTCCCAGTTTGCAATGTTCCACATTACTTTGAAATAAAGATTATTACAGTTACAAAACAGTAAGCACACATTACATATCTGATTGATGATGAAATGGTTCCCTTTACATGACTGAAGAGTTAAGTAAAGCTTTCGATATGCAAATTTATGCACATGTTAAACATTCTGATCCACAACATTATTGATAATATGTCCTCAGTTTGGGAAGAATTTTCAAACTGCACCTTACAATAGTTATAATGTCAACGTTTCCTACAGTGTTATAAATGCAGGAAGTGTGTCGCAAGGGTAAAAGTTCTTTTTGTTATGACAAAACCATGTGGTTTTGTCATAATAATAATGATCTGAATCATCATCCATTCATCCATTCTTATATGCCAAATTAATCTAATTTAACATAGCACTTATAATCTATAAAATAAAAACATCACTTTATAATCAAAGTAATCCATATGATCACTAGATATTAATACTGGGTTAATTTCAGTGCCAGAAAGGAATGAACTTTTTCAAAAGAAAGTCACTGGGGGATTAAATGCTTTCATATCTTACTTGCTGTTGTTTTTGTGCAGCTATAACAAAAGTCTTGGAGGGTAAATTAATACTCAGCACTAAGAGTGTGAAATTAAAGCAAATGATAATTTGGTTTTCATAGTAACACACATAAATTGCATTTTATATTTTATTTAGAAATATCAATCCAACGTTTGTTAAAAAGTGAGAAAATTCAGCAGAGTTTGGGGGCAGCAGGTTCTGGACAGATCGAGCGAGCATATTGCTTAGTGAAGACAGTCGCAGTGTACGGTCCAGGCACGGAAAACAAAGCACGTCCGATCACATCGATAACTCAAGTAACATGTTTGCTATTTAGCTTAAAGATGCGTTTATATCCCTTTCATGTGTGTGTAGACAAGAAAAGTTACACATTCTCCACTTTTAACGCCAAATAATCAATTCAACAAAAAAAAATGCGGCAAAGCAAATTAAGAGAACGTACTGCAAACAAGTGCCAGGATCATGCGGAGCAGCTTGTACGGACAACGCATCCCAGCCCAGTTCTGCAACACAGAGAGCAAAAGTGATTAATCAGCACAGGACAATCACGACACAAGTCCAAAGCCCATATTTAGACCATCCATATCCATATGAGAGAGATGGCAGCACTTACACAAGACAGAGATGTGATTACACACCTGGCTGCTCTCCACTTACTGGTTCAAAACCAGTGGTGCTTTATTAATTGGGAGTGTGATCATTTAAGAGTATGGGCCAATGAAGAACTGTTGTGATTCTCTGGGGTAAAAAGACAAGGCTTTCTGACACATTTACTCCACAGGATGAATAATTGCACCCATCCAGTCCTTTCTTAAGTCGCTAGCTGTGGGAATATCACACAGAGCCAGAGTTTCTGTCCTCTAACAGTAGACAAATGTATGAATTAAACATGCTGTGTCTACACTAAACTATAGTAGGTAACTGTAAATGAAACAAAGAAGACAAAGCGATGCAAGTAAGGTCACAATAACTTTTACAAGTAAATAATTAGTGTTATAACATAAAACATATACAGAAATCCAGTTTTCTGTTGCAGATCCCATTATCACACAAGTAAGGTGCACTACACCACAAAGGGTTATTTATTCGAAAAAATAAATAAATGAAAACTTATTTTATTTAAAAAGAAAGTATTTAAATTCAATAAAAAAGCTAACTGTGTGCTGTAGTAAGATTGAATATAAATTTGGACAACTGGAGTTGTATGAGTTCAGACTCACAGAATCCTCACTCAACTTGAAAATGTAATAACAGGAAATAATAAAAAAAATAAATAAATAAATAAATAAATAAATAAATAAATAAATAAATAAATAAATAAATAAATAAATAAATATTATTTCATAATATTATGAGATAATATCTTGGAGTTTAATGGCTCAAAAAGTTTCAAGATTTACCACTTTAGAATAGAAGGATGGGAAAAAAGGTAAAAAAAAAAAAAAAAAAAAAAATCAGAGCAGAACTAAGAAGCACCTTTAAGAATTTTCCTACATCGTGCACAACAGACCAAACAAATCAAGCTGCTACTAACACGCTTTGCTTTTGGCATGTCAGGGCACTTTGATATCCACCACTGCTGGCATCGCTGCTGCCCACAGAGAACGGTGACATTAGTTAAAATGATTCCTCAGATCTAACACCGCGTCGAGAGCTAAAAGCGTGTGCAAGGCATCTCACATAGGAGCACCGTGACAACAAAACATACAAATACATGGTGGAAGAAAAAAATAGTGTCGAAGGAATACACGTCCTGATTTTTTTTCCAGTTATTTTTTTTCAGAAATAAAATGTATGTAAAACTCCAGCTTGCTTACTTCACTTTAGTGATGACAAGATAAGAAATTGTGATGGTAATATCCACACCTCCCCACCAGTTTATTTCCAGTTTAATTTTCATTGCAGTCACCATTCTAAACACTTATACATGCAAATTTACAGTTTTTTTTACTAGTTGATACAGATAACATTGTCTATACTATAAAGTCCTGTACAATTAAAAGTATTTATCACAACCACGAGGTTCGAATGCGGTAAAAAACCTTAAGCTTGGATCTTAAGGAAACGAGACAAAGCAGGCGGCGATAAAGCTTATTTAACGGCTGATGTCTCTGACATTTCCTCTCTATTGAAAACCATTTTCAAACCTAACAATGGAGGTGATGATAATGATAGAAGTTACCATGACAACATTGGCCAGATGTGCTGAACACAGAGCGTAGACCCCCCCAGAGCCCCCCACCACTGGAGCACGCATGTCTGTGATGGACACTGTCAGTGAGCCTGCAGGGGACAGAAAGAGAGACATATTAGGAAGGCTGATGTAAGAGAGCGAGAACATGCAATGCAACGAAAGTGTCAGTGTGTGTGTGTGTGTGTGTGAGAGAGAGAGAGAGAGAGAGAGAGAAAGAGAGGAAAAAGAAAATGAGAGCAATGGATAGAAAATAAACAATGGCAGAGTCAGATTACCCATCATGCAGCAACAGAAGTCACCTTCCTTGCAGCATTTTTCTAAAAATCTCTTGAAAATCAGCCTGTGTTCATGAGGCTGGTACATCAGTTGACCTTCAGATGCACTTTTATATGATTGTATGTTTGACTAAACACACACTTAAGCTTACTACACAGGAAGCGGACAAATTATTAAGAATAAAACAGCAACTAAGTGTCTCTGACTGGATTTTAAAGGGACAAGAAAAAAAAGATAAAAACATCCTATTTGTGTACATTATACTGTAAGAACATTTTGGTGTGTTTAGATATAAATAGAAGTCAAAGGTCGTCACACTGCAAACATAACATGTTTAAATACAAAACTAGCTTGTTGGTGTCACAAAAAAAGTTTAAACACATCACAGCAGGAAGCACTGTTGTAAATAATAATTCCTTTTAGCTGCTCCTTCCATGTGCTGGCTCTTTGTCATACTGTCATGGCTTAGTGCAATGCCTGAACAGAGCAGAGATAATGTTAATGTGATTAGCAACACCTACAATTTTCCAGCTAAATACCTGCTGTTGGGGGAGGGGGGGGGGGGGGGGGGGCTCCCCTCCCCCCAAAAGCTTTTTTTTTTTTTGCTTGGCTCTGTCGCCCGTTTGAGGTGCCACAAGCCGGGAAAAGCGTTTTTGGGGAAAGA
>JBAMHX010000024.1:13993686-14008554 GCA_037177515.1 Pseudomugil tenellus | reverse complement strand
AAAATAAAATAAAATAAAATAAAATAAAATAAAATAAAATAAAATAAAATAAAATAAAATAAAATAAAATAAAATTCTAATTTCCAGAGGAAAACCTTAATGTTAAAAAAAGATAAAAGAATATTTTTAAATAAAATGAAACTGGTGGTTAATAAAGGACTATAAAGACCATTAAAGATAAAGTAGTGAAAAGTATGGAGTAAAACAGGAAAAGGGTTTATTGCTTTTGTTTGTTTGTAAAATCACATGGTGGAAGGTTAAAATGATAACTGAACAGAAAGGTAAAATGATAAAATAAACTTATTCCTGTTGATCTAAGGTAGTTAACTCAAGTTCAACTATCGATTTATTAAACACAACATTTTAAACAGTTATACCAACATGAAATACATATGCAGTTTATTCCAGTTAAACATGCTTCATTTTTATAAATGAACCCATGAAGGACCCAGACTTCATTAGAGGAGCAAAAGAGCAAAAATAATTGTGACACGTTACAGGAAAATATCAATTTAGTATCTGAAGAGGCTGAGAAAAGAAATGAACTTATGTGTCAGATCAGCAGCAGCCATCCTGTTTAAGACATGCTCTTGT
Organism: Pseudomugil tenellus; assembly: GCA_037177515.1. NCBI lineage: Eukaryota > Metazoa > Chordata > Actinopteri > Atheriniformes > Pseudomugilidae > Pseudomugil > Pseudomugil tenellus. The sequence continues at coordinate 14,007,960 of JBAMHX010000024.1, read as the reverse complement.
CATTATTTTATGTTTAAAAATGACTATTTCAGAAAATAATGTCAAACATATTTAGTTTTACATTTTTTTTCCTTTTTCAACAGAGTGAAATCCTTGTTTTAGACATTAATCTCTTCATAATGATGTAAACACAGACTACTGAATTCACCATGTAAAGCGCACAAATCCATGCTGGTTAACTCACTGGCAGTGGCTCGTGAGAACGGCATCAATCTCTGTTAATTATGCAAATCAGCTGATAAAGAAAGGGCTGATTAAAAAAGTCTCTTTTCAGCTGCAGATGGGATTTGCTGGAGTTGTGATCTCAGATCTATAATGCATGTTGTAACATTCATATTCTCTCTCTGCGTGCACTGGGAGCGCACAGAGTAAACATCATCTTAAAGAATGCCTTGTCAGCCTGTGGCGATGATCATCTAAAGACAGATGGCAATCAGAATGCGTTCCTGAAGTCGTTCATCTGTCCTCACTCCGACACTTATGGGCTCTCTTATGAGGATTTATGGGACTTATGAAGGTTGTTGCTTCAGCAAAAAGATTTGGGGAGATTCAGAGTCCATCTACCAAATTACAATTATACAGCAGAGAAGACGGTACATGGAGATTTCTTCAGAGTGGAGGAAACTTCAGCAGTTTTGAGTTTCTCTTTGAGGTTTTTCTGGAACTTCATCAAGTCTTTCCGGTTGATTCTTTTACTTCCATGCATAAGAGTTGATCAATTATGCTGAAAAAATATAAATGACTTTAATATCTGCTAGTTTGGAAGTGAAATAGTTGATAAATGTTCATTTAAACAAAAAAATATTTTAGAAGATTAGATTCAGACAATGGAAAGGTAAAGGTAAGTCATTATGTAAGTAAAGCTTTCCCATTTCATTTACATGAACTGGTTACTGGTTAGATTAAACAGTGTTTGGCTAAAACCAGTCAAATCTAATGGGAAAACAAGATGTCTCTTATCAGGACTATTTAACAGGCTATGGAAAATGCAAAATTGGCTTATTACCAAGCCAGCATTGTTCCAACATCTGATGACTTGCAAAATCTTTTTGTTTTATTTTCCCATTAAAATAAACTTATTATGATACTTTCACACAAGTGTAGTAACAGGATTTTTCCAAGTCAATTGTTCTGGATCTTATGAATAGCTGTTGGATAAAAAAAGTGTGCTTTTATATTTAAAATGTGTTTGTTTTTTAATACTTTGAATTTACTTTTGCTTGTCAGTATAAGAACAAGGCTCAGATATGGTCATAAAGCCTGATTCTGCAGATTGAGCATAAAAACCAATATTCTTCAGTTTAAAGTTAAGCTTTGCGAGTACAAAAACAAGCATAAAGGAAACCAGAGTACAAGTAAATTGTAACATTTTATGCCTGCTTCACATACTCAATAAGAAGCTCAAATAAATACTAACATATGTAGTTGATAAGTTGACCAAGATAGAAGCAAACACTTGTCCATTTGTACGCCAATCACACACTAAACATTACCCTTTAGTGGATCGTGTATCTGAGCATCTGGCAAGTCTTAGCCAAAGTATTTACTTCCTCTTAGCAGTTTTTCCACAAATGTCTAATATTTTGCAAGAAGATGCTGTCCAGTAAGTTTTCTAGATGTTCAAGACAGCAAATCCTTCATGGGTTCATTAATAGTATCTTTTTCAATATGTGTGAAGTCCACTAATCCTTAAATATATTTAGAACTTCTCGGTGAGGAGTGAAGTCTCTTCATATCACCTCTCTGTTGAAGACACTTGTCATTGACAAAAACCGCCTGTAGGTGAGGAAGATGAGACAAGCTAAGAGACCTCTGGCTCAGAGGAAGAGACAGGCTTTGCAGGAAGGAAGCAAACTTTTCTTCCCTCCTGTTCCCTGTGCTTCAGAAGGAAGCTCTAAAATACACTGTGAATATTAACCATGCATTTCATCTCAAATGCGTTATTTGGGTAAAACTTTGCAGTAATGGTGCAAATCATGTATTTTGCATTAATTAATACAGGTTCTATCATGAACTCATTTAGTTCTCAGTTAGGGTACACATTTATCTTGAAGCGATCATTTAGCATCGATGAATTCTTAATAAAAAGGGCTTTACCTTCGTGAATATATCATTACTTGACCATTGAGACATAAATTTCACAGCATATGCTTTCTATTGAGGCTCCATTTTTCGGCTTATTTGTTAGAGCTGTGTTGCTTCTAAAGGCTGGATTTATATCCCAGAACCCAAAGTGTCTGGAATATTATGGTTTCAACCCGATTGCCGCTGTTGGATAGCTTTCGTTTGTCCGCATTAACTTAAACGATTTTTACAATTGGATTTTGATACACAGTGTACCATTTTAGGTCCCCAAGGCGATGACCTGGCACAAATTTTACCATTTTGGGATTTATGGTTTCCACCAGGTGACTCTTTATGCATGAAAAATCTGACTTTTGACTATATCTCTGGAACTATTTACAATTTAAATTTGATACTCAGCATACCTCGTAAAAACCCCAAGAGGACAATCTGTATCAAATTTTACAATATTTACATTTATAGTTTCCCAACCAGGTGGTGTTTTATTCATGAAAAATCTGACTTTTAGCTATATCTCTGGAACTATTTGTCTCATTGACCTCAAATCAAGTGCAAATAAAAGGTCATGACCTCAGGATGCATCCTGTACTGATGTCATACCGGGCTGGTTCAAAGTTTCGACACCAGGTGGAGCTTTGTGAGTGAACATGTGCGTCTTTATATTATTGTATTGTGTCTATATGAGGATTGGGGGTGTTTGGGGATATACCCCCAGCCATTGCTTCTGAAAGCAAGAGCCTTGTTATTGTTAAGAAAAGCTGTTGTTGGAGCTTTTTATAAGGTATGCTCATGAATGCATCTGTAGGGTTTATCGTCTTGCCCAAAGATACTTTGACATGCAACCAGAGGATACTAGGAATCACACCACCAAAGCTTTTCACTTGCCTTATGGCAAAATACAGAAAATACATAATTTCAAGACAGGTTCACCATGAACTTCTTTGAGTGACTTTTACACTAAAACAATAAAAAATTAATAATATGGAACGAAATCTGCTGACATATCGATAAATGTATAAATTAAAAGTGGGTTAATGTGAATCAAGTGATCTACTAAACCAATCTCATGAATCTACATTAGTTGACGATGAGAAGCAGAAATTTCATAATAAATCCTGCTTTAACTAATGCGTTAGGTCATCAGGAGGTATGCACTATTTAAGTATATGATTTGTACCATTATCATAAAGTATTACTGATATATTGTTGATACTCTGAAGTCTTTATCCACCTGCTAAGATCATATTTTTAACCAGTAAAAGCCACAAATGTACAGAAGCGCTTCATGTGGAGCAAAAGTCAACTACACACTGTGGACTACATTATCACAGCATAGATCCCAGTACAGCCATGATTTAGTAACTGAGCCTCTCTGTCAAACCAAACCTTCTTCACCATTACTGTTACTCCAGGCTGCCCGCAAGCTATAGGTCAAACGTGTGTTTCTTCCTCTCTCTATGACAAAGTGCAGAGATGCCAAACTGATCCAAGGCCAGAATCTGACAGCACCCAAGGCTGATCTGCTCTGTGGTCACTCCAGCGACTTACGGTCTAATCCCTGGAAAATCAGGTCTTGAGGCTTTCAGAATCTTGATTTCTGGACTTTGTATATGTGGAAATTAGGAAATGTGATCACAGACACTATTTATTCTACAATTACAGCTTTTTAAAAGCAGATTTAGTTGATCAGATTTGTAAAACACAATTATGGTTGAAGATAGTTCACGTTTCACAATGTCAGAACGAATGTTTCTTTTAAAAATAAAGCAAAGTATTCACTCATTTGTTGAATAATTTGCATTTTAAATATAAACAACCTAAACATAAAGCCAATAGTCTCACTCTTTTTTTCAGTATTGGAACAATTTGTCAATCTGTGCTCCATATTTAGCATAAAGGTGTTGCTGCAAGCATTTTATATGTACAACACCCTATTTATCCAGCACACATAATAAAATGCAATCAACATGCATGTGATAAATTCATTTTTACTCTTTCAAACCAACATTGAGGCAGATACCTGGGTGGTCATCTTTTGCACAGTCAACAGTTGGTTGGTAGATTTATGGTAAAATACAGAAAACATCATTTCAAGACATTAGTACAAATGTAATAAAATTGGTCTGCATGATAAATGTAGGTGGGTTCAACAAGGTAAATGGGAAACTTTGCTAATTAGCTAACTGATTACAAAGACAAGAGCCAGACTATAGAAAGATTAAAAAAGGAACAAAAACAACAACAAAATCTTAAAATTGAAGTTGTAAAACTCACAGGTAGTCAGTAAATGAGACTTTGTTTCTGTGTAATTTGCTAACTTTTCTCAGTCTGAGCTAAAAGCCTAAGAATCATGTTTCATATTAGCTGCTGTATGCAAATGTTTTGGCTGCCTCAACGAGAATAAAGAGCACTGTAATGATCAAATCTAGAAGAAATGAAGGAATGGTTGGGTGACCTTCTCCAAGTCTGCAGCTGAAATAAATTACTTGATCCTGTTTGGCTGCTATAGTCAAGCAAAGACAACTAAAGTGGCATGAGTATTGATCTGCTTGTGTGAAATAGTAGTTTTATTCTTTTATATGATTCTTTATGAGAAATAAAAGAACATGTGAGAAAATTTGGGTGAGTATATTTCTTGAACTATCAACCTTCATGAAATCCTATATAATCCACAATTAAGAGACACTTTTCTGCTTCAGTTTGCAGAACAGCATCAGGAGAGAAAACCTTGATTGTTGCCTTTTACGTTGATGTTGTTCAGTTTGTACACACCCACCAAAGACATCCTGTGTGCATTAAATCTTGTGGCCCTGCACAAAGATGCACTGCAGTCAGCACTTCTGTAGTCACAGGGCTGTCTCCACTGGCTAATAACCTGAGGAAATGCCATATCAGATTTATTTACTAAGCACAAATTAGAAAAGGAGGAGGCTGTTGGAGTGGGAAAGTGAGTGCACGAGGATCAGTGACACATCTCTGCATGCGATACCAAAGCTGTTACCAGCAGTCCAGTTTGCTTGTGGGTTGTAAACAGCTTTGTGCACTGCTGTAAAAACCTGCTACTAAAGCCGCAACCAGCAGGGGGGACTACAAGGAAACCACGCAAACAATCTCCTTACTCTTGTCCACAAATCTGCTCAAGCTAAAACGTTTAAGGGCAGAAAAAGTTCAGGTGTGACCATTAAAAATTATTTTAAAATCACTACCCTAACATATTTTAAAATGCAAATATTTTTCTAATCAAGCTGGCTGAGCTTTGTGGGTATCTTTGTTGAAAACGCATAAACCTTCTAGTAGTACATTCTATTACTGGCACAGTTTATGTAACTGTTCATAAGCACAATAAAAATAATAATGGTATAATAAAAAATACATTTAGAGATGCAAAAGTTATTAAATTATATCAGTTAAACATGATATTATGCTGTGTTTGCATCACGAAACCACCTGCAGCAACGTGCTAAATGCTTTAGGTCTGTCTGACTGTATGTGTGCATTTTCTGTGAGATTGTTTTATTCTGTAACACAGAAACATGCTGACAGATTATCAGAGAGCAAGAAAAGTACAAATGGCTATGTTAAAGGTATGTTTTTCTGTGTGGGTTGTTTTATTTTACAATTCAATCCAGAGTTTGTACTTCTGAACTTGGTAAAACAAGTAAAAGCACAAATCAAACCTGTGTTTTTACAAATAGTTTTTTTAAAAAAAAAATACATCAATCAAAGCTTCAACCCAGGATTAATTAATCAAGTAAAATGTTAACGTTCTAATTTTACACACAGGAATAAATATGCAATGGACATTTTCAGGTTTATTAACCTGCAGATTTTGCAGAATTGATCTTTAGAACCAGTAAATTTGATTTAATCCTTCTGGACATGTACATTTGAATTAAACCTGTTGTCATGCATTCAAATATACTGATAGAAGTCACAAAACTAGAATCATCAGGTTTCTACTTTCTTTGTTGGTTCTTCTGATTTGAATAATCAGAATCTGCTGATCTCTCTAGGTGGGGAATGATGATATGTTATGATGAGATTTCATGGTTGCTGTTTGTTTATTTGTTGTTTGACCCAAGATAAATACTTATTGGAAAGTTGGGGCATCTGTATATGATTTATTGGCCTTTTGGTGGAACCCTGCTGGTTAGTTATTGCTTATGATAAAGGATTAGATGTTTTTATATGAGAGACACATGAATCGTTATATAGATGACAATTACAAAATATTCTTATAAAAGGTCATTCTTATCTATAATACAAACTTTTGAAAGTTACAGCTACTTCCTCTGTTCTCCCAGTCATTATGTCTGGGACAAAGAGGTTGGCATCATGGCGCATGGAGAATTCATTGGATGCGACCAAGATATTCAGCTGGGATGTTCCTGTTGTATCTGCTGTGTCTGAAAAGAGACCAAGTCTGCCGGACCGTTGAGCACGGACCGTTCTCTACAGTGAGCCAGCCAGAGTTCGATCTGAATACAAAGGAGGACGAGGAGCAAGATTGGGAGGTTGTCAAAAAACTGATGGAGGATAACAGAAGAGAAATTGAGGAGGCAAAGGGTCACTTGAGGAAACCTTGAAAGCTCTCGAGATGGAGAAGGATCATCTGAATGACGAGAAAAAGAAACTGGAAGCTGACAGAAAAAAAATCTGAAGGCTGTCAAGGCAAAAGTGAAGTAGACCATCCAGAGAGAGACTCACCAGAACACACAGAGAAGCAATATTGAGAGCCTGAAGATGACAAGAGAAACCCGGGAGACAAAAAAAACCTCTTGAAGAGACTAGGACAATCCTGGAGATGGAGAAGGAACATCTGAAGGAAGAAAATAAGAAACTGGAAGCTGAAAATGTAGAGAAGGTCAAAGTAAAAGTGAAGCACAACATCCAAAAAGAAAAAAAAGAACAGTACAGGAAATAAACGAAGAATAAAACAAAAAAGAAAAGCAAGCAGAGAAACGAACTTTGCAGAAAGAGGAAAAGACAACTGAGGAGAAAACAAAGATGGTACAAGATCAAAATGGGGCTACAGGAGGAGCAGGAAAAGCTGCGGGAAGAAGAAGAAATGTTCTTAGGAGAATTGAAAACAACTAGAATAAGAAAAGCAAGATTTCCAGGAGCAAATGCAAATGATAAACGACCTTCAACTCCAAAAGGAAGCTTTTCGACACAAACAGAAACAAGGAGGAAGAGAAAACCAGTCAGAAAATCCTCCAAGAACAAGAGGATGATTTAAAAGAAGATGGAACAAGAAGAGAGAGTCCTGCAGGATGCACAGAAAAAGCTGGAAGTAAATCTAAGTAAGAAAAGATCTGCAGGAAAAAGAAAAAAAAAAACATTTTGAAGAAACTGCAAAACAAACTGGACCAAGAAAAAAAATTCAGGAACTAGTGAAATTAGTTGAGGAAAACAATCGCTAACTTGAAACCTCCCTTAGTAAAATACTTTTCAAAGTGTCTCCAGCAACTTGAGGAAAAATTTAAATTAAAAGAAGCAAATGAGAAAAAAACAAGCAGATGGATAAAAAATAGCAGAAGAAAAAGTATGAGCCATGCCAGTACAAGAACAGACTGGAGCAGAAGAGAGATAGAGAGGCAAAAACTGCAGCCAACTCCGACACACCTGAATCAAATGAATGGTTGTTACCAGGCCTCTGCAGAGCTGGACCGCACATGGATCAGGGAACTGAGCCATTTGATTCAAGGAACTCAAGGAACAGACTGCATTAGAATAACAGTGTGAAAGCAGATGTACCAAAACTAAAGGAAGGAAGGAAGGAAGAAAAGAAGGAAGGAAGCGAAAAACAGATAAAGCCCTTTAGAATAATTGTACTTTCTGTATCTGGAGACAAAAGAAAGCTAAAAAGGACAGCAACAAGCCAGGAGGTGGAAGCTCCTGATTGGTCAGCTTGAACTCAATAATCTGCAGCTCTTTCCTCCCTCTTTCACTCCAAGCTAGTTTTCTCAATCTTTTCCCTGCTCCACCTCCACCATCATTTATTTATCCTCAATCTGAACTACTGTCAACCTAATTCACTCTAAAAAAACAAACAATTTTCAACTAATAATAAATAATCTTATGAAAAAACAACAACAAAATAAAAAAACAAGTTTTTTTGGCACACATTTATTTTCATGCTTCATCCTTACAAAGTAAAAATTCCCTCGAGTTATATTCATCTGCTAACCTCAGTTTTCTAAACACACCTGCCCACATGCACTTGGTGCACCGCCTGTGTCAACATGCTTGCTCAACAATGAAACTGTGAGTATAAAAGTGGTAAAATTCCAGCCAAATATAGGCAAGTGAAGAGTAGTTGTTAGGTTCAAACTTCATTATAACAACTTTTTACTTAGGGCTGATTACGTACCTACTGATTAATCAGGATTACTTTGTCCCTAATTGGTTAGATGTGTGTATGGACACAACTGAGTACTGTGTGAGTACGTTTGGCATGCAAGTATGTGGCAGCACACTGTGTAGACAACAATGAATAAAACAAGGAGAAAGTTTTAAAGCAGTGAACAAAATAAATTTGGTTGCAAAGCCTGGATTTCCAGATTAATTTAGTTTTCCATTTCTTTCAAAATGCACCCAATAATAATGAGGATGGAAGCAAAAATGTTTGACCACAGTCAAGCAGCAATGATGGTCAACAATCACCCTTCCCTTCACTAAATCGTTTTCATATCATGCACCTTCTCCATGGACCTCTTCCTTTGTTTTCCTATATTTATGTTCTTTCTTTCAAACCCAATACAATAAAAAAATCTGCATAAGCTGCTTAAATTTATTTATGAACTCCGTAAAATAAACACATCTGCAGCTCAACTGTTATCATCGTTATATAAATGTTATGATTAACAAGGGACTGATATTCTGCTTCCAGATTAATATTGTGTAAGTAAATAGGTTGTTTTATATAATTTATTTTGATTAAAAGAATAGTACAAGGCAACAAACATAAACTGTAAAGTGCTCTTTTGTGAAAATAAAGCTTTTCAGTGACTTATTTTGAGAAGCAAAGAGCACCTTTAAACAAACCAGCTGTATCCAGGCTGTATCCATAAACTGTTCAAGAATACAAAGCGGAAAATAAGTAAAAACCCATTTAATCAAAGTCTCAAAAAGACAGAGACTGTGTTGTATCTTTATTCCAGCTGTGCATATCATTAAAAAGACATATCACTGGATTTAGAATGATGGCTTTTCTTAGATATGCTGCACAAGGAGACAGTGAAACAATCAGGGGATGTCTGGTGACTCAACTAGAAGGCGGACAGTCTGTCACATGGTCTTTTGTCTACCTTGCAGAGTATGTGTAAACCTCATAGCTTCAAATGTCATTTACTACAGTCATTTCCAATATGATGTGAGACCAGGAGGCTCTATTAACAATAATCCTCCCTTAAAAAAAGAGACGAATACTTGCGTGTCATCTATACGGAAAGAGATAAGGGACATATCACCTGTGTTGGCCATGCTTGGCTTTAACCTTTAACACACCAAGCCATTTATTGACATTTTTGGTCAGCCTGGCCTCTCTGTCTATTAGTACATGTATATTCTCAACCCTATCATGTACAGTTAAGTAATTACCATCTTTTTTTTCAGGACAACCTGAGCAATAATAATATGTAGCAAAATTATATCAAATAAATGGATTAATAGTTATACAAGCATAAAAACAAAAGTAAAACAAAATAAAAATTAAATTTTACAGAATTCTATTTTGAAAAGACACAAATCAATATTGTACAAGCTTTTATTTTATTTTCTGTTTTTATTATGTCTTGGCTATCAGGATCATTCAGAATCAGGATCGATTGATCACCCAAAGAGTGTGCTACAGTTAGCAATTTACAGCATTAAGTTTGGTTGTGTGGTTCCTGAAATATTCGACAAAGTTCAGATGCAGTTGCTCTGGAGCGCCAGCAATCCAGCAGAGTTCTAAGAGCAAGCATCATGTGCTTGAATTGAACATTTTCATCCATCTTTGTGGGACATAGTGGAGTGTGGGCAAAGATGATGTGATGGGAAAGAAGGACTATGTAGTTTTTTTTTCATTAAATTATCAACAAATTCAAGCTGTGGCGGAGCAATTACACTTTCAGTATCATTAAGTGACAAAGCACAAGATCGGATCGTTAGTAGAACAACCAACCAAAACAGAAACACACACACACACACACACACAAATACATCCATACATCCATATATATATATGCATAAAACTTAAACTTGATTTCAGGACTATTTATGTGGATACCATTACTTATTTTCACTGTAAACCTAAATGGACACTGCAAACACATGTTAACTGTTTCCTTTGAGATTTTACAGTCTTGATTCCTGTATAGAATTTCCAATTGGGAGAAAAGCGTAATGACATTTATGCAACCCCAGAGCCAGGCCCTTCAGGAAAAATCAATAGTGCTCTAAAAAGCCACTGAAAGAAGCCCGTTCAGCACAACTCCGACAATAAGGACAAGAGACAATTGTGTTTTGAGCGTGTGGGCATACGTGCATGCTTAACAGAAGAAGAAAAAGAGAGGATATGTGGAAAATAAAGCATATTTATTCATACTCAGTGTCAGAACCACAGCTGTAATACAAATTCACTTTTGTAATGACAAATATGATTATCTTTAGCAATTACTTCTCAGCATAATAGCTGACCTTGGAGGGAAATGGCTAAAATTTCTTCAGTGTAAAATATTACATCATTTCACCCCTCGCTCAAGGTTGCAATGATGGCTGCTGAGCACGATGAGCTTCTTCATTGGAAAACCTTGAAACTAACAGCTGTGGTAAATGGAGTATAAAGCGAGCAGAATAATAGCCTCCAACAGAGGAGCTGACAAACACGACTGTCCCAGATTGGCTTTGCACAGTGTGCAGATGTAAACTGGCAGCTATAAGCGCAGTGGGCTCCCTCCATATGAATGCACCACCTTCATGGAAACTGCGTTACTGTAACCATATGAATCATTCTTGGTATTGGTGTGAGAGGGGTGGAAGTGGATGGATGTAGAGAAAGCAAGCCTAGTGTCACCAGAAAGAGTTGATTGTTGGGTGAGATGGGGGAGCGGTGGATTGGATTGGGAATTACTATAATCATGCTTGCAAGCTCTGCAACAAACCAAGGTCACCCTGCTTCATCAGTCTTAGCTCGGTTCAGTGCTGATGGAGTACATCAGAAACACAGGACCAGATGGGTTTGAACACATACGATACTCTATAAACACAGAAATCTGACCTTGTTTTCCTTATAGAGGACATGTAGTCACGTGATCCCCACTGTTTACACCGCCATGTTGGACACAGAGAGAGGAACAAGCAGACATACACGCATCCGTAATTTACGTAAACGTTCTTCTTCTTCCCTTTTTAAGGTGGTCATACAACGAAAACATTTACTTCGCCCCCTTCAATCACAGATTTAGTTGAAATACCAGTAATTTGTAGAACGACAAGCCGTTCTTTTGGCCGTGTACATTTGCGTTTACAAATGCGGAGCATAAAATCACCAGTTTAACTGGTTTAGAGATCAGTCGGGTGCTGTCCAAAATGGCGACAGACAGAAGTCAGTTGACTCGGTGACGTCAGCTGCACGTCATAGTGCACTTTCACAGCCCGGCACTCCATTAGCAGACCTTCAAAGTCAGACTGAGCAGGAAATAATTGGCATTCATGTGGCAACAGCAACAAACATGCACTAAAGCAGAACCCCTCCTCATCTCTCAAGTCCTGAAAACACTTCCTGCTCCCCACAAACAATCCATGATTCACCTACAGCCAATTAGATTGATGTGCTGCTTAATAGGTCTGTAGCAGAGCTTAAAGTGAGTCAGAGCCAAAGTCAAAGAGCCTGACTGAGTAGCATTGCTCCAGGGCATCCAGAGTGATTAATTCAGCCTCAGGTTGTGATGCTTCCTCTCTTTTCTCTTGTCCTCTCTTATCTTCTTATCTCCATCTCTTACTCATTAACGGTGTTCAGTTGCTGATGCAGCTGATGCAATGCGAAGGTGTGGCAGTGCGCTTATCTATTTCAACTTCTCTCCAACAATCAGAGTTATTCCCAAAAAACCCCAAAGCAGTCTGCAAAACAAGAGTTACAGTTGGAACTTGAGCGGAGGTATGTTCAGTTTCAGTCAGGTTTGGGCAATTAATGGGAAATGACTTGAAACCAACATTAGGAACCGATACTCAATGTATCGGTTCCTAATGTTGCTTCCTAATGTTACTCAATGTACATTGATTTAAAAAATTTAAAATATTAGTACCAGCTCTTCTTATATAGAAATATTTGCAATAAGAAAAATATTCAGTTGCTAACAAGGGCCAAAAATAATATGATATTGAATAATAGCTAATTATTGGATATATTGTAATCGAGGTAATCTGTTCAATTAATGTGACATGGATTTGAGGTCACATCGCTAAAATCTAGTTTCAGCAGTACTTTGAATTAAAACTGTAATTCCAAGTTTCATGTAGTACATTAGATATATGGACTTTACCAAAGGACTGAGTGGACTCTGGAAAAGCTAATTATGAAATGTGTTTAATATTAAGATTCTAAATAACAATTGTAAAAAAAAACCTAATTTGAAATTATTCAACCCAGATATTATTAAGTAGTTAATTCCACCCCAGAGATGTATTTTAAAGGCTTTTGTGCCTCATGAGATAATCACAGAATATCAGAAATAACAGCTTTTGTACTTTAAACAAACATTATCAAATGGGTGATAGTCCATTCAGTAGCAGCAGATCTAATCAATTTAAACTGTGCGGTATGCGTTTTTTTAAAGCATCAACCTAGTATATAATCAGAATATGAAACCAGTTTAGAAAAGAGTCTTAGGCTCTTCAGTCATTTAGAGTTTGAGCAGTCTCATACACGTTCCTGTCTGGCATCTCAACACTATTCATCAAATGCTGAGGGATTAAACATTAAATTTGAATTTGCTTTTCAGTAATGCTGACACTAACTGGCTTGCAACAATGAGGCTACACCAACAGACAGCCACTGATCTGGTTTCCAGTACTAATTCCAGCCAGACCACACGTCTCTTCCTTCCTTTTGAACGAGGACAGGAATAAGCACTGTGATTTCTCACCCTGGAGTTTACAGGTTCTTGGACACAAGGAAAAGAAAAATCCTCATGCATAGCTGGTATCATGGGGTTGCTTATAGAAGAGCCAATATGACACAAAGCAAAAGCGTCTCAGTCAGTAAGGGACCAGGCAAAAGCTCACTTCTTCTGCTTCAGTGCTTTAGGAGGCATATCTAACAGTATTTTAATCTTTATTAATTCAGAAACTTTGATATACTAAATATTCATTTAACATAAGTCATTTCCAAATACCCCAGTATCTAATTAGGAGTGCTTGAATAATAATGTTTATATTTTTATGTAATTTCAAAAGAATAAATTATTTAGTATTCAAAGTGATAGAAAAGTAAAATATAGGAATAAAAAGGAATAATTGTAGATATTTTTACTTTATCTTCAGATTTTTTTCTTTTGTTTCTAAATATTCGCATCCATTTGAAAAAAATGACTCAAATTAAGTGATGAAATATTTATTAGTTGTAGACCCACTAAGTGTTTTTTTCTGTGTGTTGGTTGGATCATTCATTTTCTATACTGCAAGATCCAATGCAGGGTGGGGGGGGGGGAGGCTGATCCAGCCTATTAGCGGGCGAGAGACGAGGTACACCCTGTTGCCAGACCATAGCAGGCAACTTCTCTCCTCTGTTGTCACATTCATTAACTGACTTGCTGCGTTGCAAAATAAGTGATTCAGAGGTTTGCTGTCACATTGCATACATGTTTGTACAGCATGTGAATAATTTGTCCTTAAAGGCAAATATGTTTCTTTAGATTTGAAATGACAACACTATAGCCTTTAATTTAATCCATTTAGCAGCTGAAGGATTTTTGCTTCTCTTCACAGTGTATATCCCTAACATGCAATAAGCCCGCTCTGCGATCTCAGTCATAGAATGATCATAACTCTCTTGCAAAAGTTTGCAGCCATTTTAGGTATATTATTTCTGCATTTGTAGTACCAAATAATATATAGATTATTTATTATTTATTATTATATGTTTATATGTTTGCATAACAAACCATTTTTCCTGCATGTAGGCATTATGTGATTACATATATATAA
>JBAMHX010000024.1:13967270-13977920 GCA_037177515.1 Pseudomugil tenellus | reverse complement strand
GGGTACGTGACAAGGGGAGAGAAGAGAAAGGGGAGGAGTGCTGTCCCCCCCCCCCCCCCCCCCCCCCCCTTTTTTTTTGGACAGGCTTGTGATGTGTAGGTGCAGAGCTGGAAAAGCACTGAGAGGGAAGCAGTTATTGAAGCGATCCAACACTGGTGAGGGCGACACTTTGACAAGCCGCATACGTTGCCATGGTTACCAGTCGCCTGTGTGTCATCCCTCTCTTATATTTCCCCCCTTTTTTTCTTCACAACGTATTGACATTCCAGAAGCAAAAGAAGAACCAAGAGGGAAAAAAGAAGGCTATAATTCACATGCTTAAGAAGAAAATGAATCAAATGTAGACGTGGAATGAGACCACTGAGGTAAGAATGGAAGTACAACAAGACAATGATAGGTTTGGATATAAAGAGATGCAGGATGCGAGGATTATGGATGGAAGGCGGAGCTGTGGGGGAAGACCGAGACACCAAAAACTGGCTGGCTGAAGAGGAATTCGAAGGAGATGAAGCAGACACAAGATCATAATGTAAACATACAAAGAAGAGAGAAAGGAGGAGGAGAATGCTAACTGCAGGGGAATGATCTCAGTGCTAACCCCCTGGGACCTCCATTACCCCCAGTACGGTGACTCGGAGTTACCCCAGTCAACCACAGACTTAGCAGTCTGTTTCTCAGAGGGTGAGGAATAAACACTGCAGAGCAGAAACAAAACCCAGTCATAGGAGCAGATGGACTAAAACACAGCAGACATAATCAACCTTAATGCAGCAGACATGACACCGCTGTACGCAGCACTCACAGAGCTGTTGGGGCGAAAACAGGTAAAAATGGTGACGCTCAGACATATTTTTCTTCTTATTAAACTAAAAACTGTTTCTGGTTCTATATCATTATCAATTACACAACACTCCATGCAAATGTGTCACACAGACCCAAAGTAACATGCAGGCAGTTTGAACTATGTGTCAACAGTGTTTCGTTGACCTGAAATGAACTAATTAGGATTCACTTGGAAACGCTGAAAAAGCTTAAGCTGACTGGAGGTTATCAATGTTTAAAAGAGCCCCGCAAAAACACAGTCAGATTTGTTTATTTTAAGGCCATTTTGCTTCTGTAAATTACTGAAATAACTTTAAACATGTCTTTAGTTGCAACATAAGTGTTTTAAATAATCTAAGTTTTATTTATTGGACATATAAGACATAAATAAGACAAATAAGACATAAAGCTCCGTGCTGATTATAGAATGAAGTGTATTTAGCCAATGGAGCCAGTTTCAGGGACAAAGTACCAACACTGTGGCGAAGAGCCAGTAGAGTATTTTGTTCTCTGTGAACCAGAACTGTAAGCCTGAACAGTGTCCGCAGAGGGCAGTGGCAATTGCAGGGCATATTTGCATGGAATCCGATAAAAATCCTTTATATTGTATCTGCTGTCCTTAGGACACATTGGTCTTCACCAACAAAGGGCTGTAATTATCAGGAACTAATGTTCTGCTGCTGTGCTACCATCCAGATTTAACCAATGTAGCCCTGCGATGCTCCTAAGAACCAAACCATTCTCCCTCCTCAAGAGAACAACTGAAGAGACACTTCCAAGGAACTTTTCTTTTTATCCAATTAACAATCTAGCTGCACTTCCTGATGTTTCAAAGACCACACAAACAGCTAGAGGCCAGAATGAAGAAAAACGGGGAACGTATAAGAGCCTTGTTCTCTCTACTTGACATAAATATGTCAGAGGAGCACTCAGAAGCCCAAGGCGAGATATGAATAAGCAAGATAAGAACTGAAAGAGACAGAACGAGATACAAACAGTGTAATGATAGCAAACTTTAGTAGCTGACTGCTGCCAAGCATCATTGTCCCTCGTCAATGGCACTACAATGGAAAGAACCTGAGTACGAGCCTGCACAGGCCAAAAATATCCAGAGCTCAGCAGACAAAGATTAATAAAGTCAAGCATGTTGCCTCTGTTGCATTGTCTTTCTCTCCCCTTGCAGCATTTTTATATAGTTCACTGCCTTTCGACAGCTAATGTACATCAGATGACTTATTAAACTTGGAGTCTCAGTTCTGTAAAGTCAAAATGGAGTCCAGAAATACATTTAAAATAAAACTATAATAACAAATTTATTTTAATTAGACTTAAAAAAACAGGTTAACAAAATACAGTATATTCTAAACTTAGAAACACAAAGCTGTGAGAACAGAAATCTTTATATACTTTACAAACTACATTTAAAATGCCCTCAGTCAAACACTTGACCTCTAGGTGTGCTTGTGCTTGTTTTCATGGAGACTAAAGGGACACTGTGGCTGCTGCAGAGAGTCTCCAGTGAAATATGACAGAATAAATCTGGAGGGCAGAGCTGAACAACAGAAGGCATGCCCTGCAAAATATTTACTTGGACATAAATGAGAAAAATCTGCCCAATGTTCAGACAGGCAGCAGCTTTAGCTTAAAAACAACCTTTGCTGTTCACAGTCCAAAAAGCGCTTGGCACAACAAATTTTATTATGCCTTAATTAGAGAAACCTTTTCCAAATCACAGGCTGCTGCATGGAACCCCAAAGGTAAAAAAAGAGCCTTTTCATCAGCCAGAGTGAGTGATTTGATCCAGGTTTGAGCTTAACAAGACTGCAGTCTGCACAAACTGTCTATATGAACATACTGGCATAAGCAAAAGTAAAGCTGGCAATCAATAAACTGTTAACTGTTTACAATGTGGAAATATTGGCTCCATCTTCACTCGAAACCCGTGTCTAACCTGAAAACTGATATTGAGCCAGATGAGTCAGCCTCTGATGCCACATACTAATGTACTGGTAAAATAATATGCATGGCTTTAAACCACTAAGCATTTATAAACAAAGTGCTTGTAGAGTAAGTGGCTCAAAGGGGCAACCATAGAGATTGAGGAGGAGGGGGAAAGGGGGGGGAGGTTTACGGGAGTCACCACTTATTTAGAAAACACACACACACAGATCAATAAGTTAAAAAAAAGGAAAAAAATGCAGCTCTGCACATGATCATGGTTCTCACAAGCATCTGCATTCCCTGGAGTCTGTTCAGCATGTTGCTGACAGGCCAATTGCAACCCCTAAAACCCTGCAGCGAGACAATCCATTCCTCTCTCTTTGACAAAATGATCGTCCAATCAATCTGCCAATCAGCTCAAACCCCAACAGGCCAGTTTGTTGCTAAAAACCAAAATCACATGATTTCAAAAAGAAATGAAAAAAATGTAAGCGCTGCAGAGCTGCAAATACACATGCAGACATCATTTCCAACCTCCATATCCACAACCCCAAATGCAAACATGCTCTTTCGGGTAGATTATTTCCTCTCATCATTTTGGCTTGTTATTTCTGGAGATGGTAGACCAAAGCTAAATTTAACAGGGGAGTAAAAAAACTGCAGTTTGGATGGAGGATTCAAGGAAACCAGATGTCAAGAAGAACATTTTTCACTGGCCTAAATATGGTACACCAACACTGGCTTTGACTTGGCAAGCGTCTTCATCAACATGGCAGAGAAAAACAGGAAAAAAACAGCTTCTGCTTTAAAAGCAAAGTTAAAACCTTATCTGGATTTCACAGGAACTAAACAGCAGCTTGACTCTTAATCCCTGAAATCTTGAGATACATGTGACACACACCATTACCCCCATGCACGTAGAGCATTATTGGTTCAAATGTGCCATTACTGCACCTGCTATAATGGACCAATAATTTCCCTCTTCCCTTAAAACATAGCAATCAATCCATCTTTACAACCATTTCTAAGATAAATCCTTCCATTTGCACACCCATCTCTTCCATTATCATTTCTATAAATCATGATATGATGCCCCCCACTCCCCCCCTTACACCCCTTCCTGCGGTGGCTCATGAGCTGACCTTATGTTCTTGGGACCAACATGGTTCCACAATACTCACATCTGTCATGTTGTCCTGTGTTCTCATTCAGCCCGTGCAAACAGCCTTGTGCTATCAATCCTGACATCAGCTCTCCCCATTTCCTCCATGTCTCAGTCACTGGGTAGACGGTGATGTGGCCATGAGCCTGTAACCATAGAAACCTCTGCCGCTGCTTGCTTACCTGCTCTTGTATGAGCTGAAACAGGGAGCTTCTATCCATATACTAGCCAGGGAGGTGAGAGGAGCCGCCGAGGACAAGGGCATAGGGAGGAGCAAGAGAGGAGTGGTGGAGGTGTTGGTGAGGATGGGGTAAGGTGAAGGGAGATGTGGTTAGGTAGCAGCTGGTGCCTAAATTGTAGCGTCAGGCTCTTCAGTGCTGCTGTGTGTCCCCCAAACAATTGCTGACA
The DNA here is from genome assembly GCA_037177515.1 of Pseudomugil tenellus. NCBI lineage: Eukaryota > Metazoa > Chordata > Actinopteri > Atheriniformes > Pseudomugilidae > Pseudomugil > Pseudomugil tenellus. Next base: position 13,973,587 of record JBAMHX010000024.1, on the reverse strand, counting down.
GACAAAGCGTGGTGAGCTTGGTCCCTGGTTTTCCTTGCTGGTGGAGTAGAAACCAGTGCTGAGCGTGTGTTGGTGGTGGAAATGGCCCGTGGCTGTGCTCTATGTCAGTACAGCATGGCGCGGTGGTAAACCCAGTTTTAGCAGACGACAGGCAGGCAACCCAGGCAAGGCAGATCCAGCAGCTCTCATTCACTCTCCTCCTCCTCCTCCTCGCTCTCCTCTATCCCATTGCACTGACTGCTACCTCGCTCTCTCCTCTCCTCATACACTCACCGCATCGCCTGCATACCAATGAGGCAGGGGAGGGAGGTGGCCTCTTTCTTCCAATTGTAGGAGGAGAAGGAGTGGCCAGGGGCTGCGGCTCTTCTCCTCACTACAAGTAAGGTGTCTCAGGGAGGCCGTAGGGGATGGGTTCCACTGCGGCTCTGTCCTTACTACAAGCACAGACCTCCACCCACCAAACACAAACACACGTATCTGCTCTGTAACTTACATGCACAGTAAACAAGATGCAAACACTGGTAACATGTTTTATAATTGTCTATTTGATTGTCTTAATTTCATCTAAATGAATGGATGGTTAAGAAGATGTATGGATGTATGGATGTATGGATGTATGTATGGATGGATGGATGGATGGATGGATGGATGGATGGATGGATGGATGGATGGATGGATGGATGGATGGATGGATGGATGCTGATTTGATCACTAAGGAAATAACTATTGAGCCAACCTTTACATTTCTGTGCTAATTAATTGACTCATTAATATCCAGGAAAGATTAAATGAACGGCCACATACTACACACAAGCATGAACATGAAACTGAATTAGACACTTTTGGTTGGTTCACAGTGAGCTTAAATGACACTAATAAAAGATAAAACACAGATCTTTGCAACTGATTCCAAAAATAAGGGATTACTTTCAAGGACCAGACCAAAAAATATCACTAAAACAAAGATGGACAGTAAACTTAATACTGTGTGTGTTTAACCCTCTTTAAAAGGTTTTTTTCTTTCCGTAAAAAATCCACAGTGACTTTTCTCCTCTGGACAGTGGCAATGGGAAGGAGATGAATGTAAATTTAACCTCATAAAACAAGTGAAACGTTCCTAAATCTAGCTGGTTACGGCTGGGGGATGCTGGGAATGGTTGTGACCTGGTGACAACTTAAGCTTGTAGATCACAGCTTGGGCGGGGATGTTTTATCTTTTCTGGACAGTTTCCATAGAGAATCACTACCAACACCCTCTGTACTTGTCACAAGCACTACCTGTACCTGTGAAGACTCTGATCAGTGGAGTGGGTATTGTAAATGAAAGTTTCAAAACCTCAGTGTGGTAAAAGGTTAAAACCATATCTTACTCTTTCTGCTTCACTGGGTCAGATGGAGGTTAGCTACAATATGAATCCACAAATAATGTTTATTCTAATGGATTGAGCTGAGCCACCTTGAACATGGCAGCGCTCCCAGACGTTCCCTTTGTCACCTTCCATTATGCAGATCCGACACACTCTTGTTTAGGCAAAGCCTCAATAATGACCCTGAAAGTCTATAGAAACAACAGGATTCTCCTTTACTGTGTGGAAAGACTCAAGTCACTCCATGAGCGTCTTTGTCCAACTACTAATCAATGTTAGGAATTCATTTGTCTCCAATACTCCGTTGCTGTGAGCATGAATAAGACAACTGTAATTATAAGGCCGGTGGTGCAAGATTTGCAGACTGCAATAATAGCTCAAATTAAACTGGATTTAGTGGTTGCCTTGGCAACCTCACAGGACTTCCATCAAACAATAGTCATGCACTGCAAGGCATAAAAATTCAGCACAGAGAAAAAGTGAGAACGAACTTACTGTATTAGTAACATCAGTTTGCATGATCAATATTTTCTATAAAAATATGCGTAACATCAAATGAAAACAGTCTTAACTGAACCAAGCAGCATGAGATGTAGGTAAACATTTCCATGATAAATTCCCATGGGTCACACCAGTATCACTGTTTCCATTACACATCCACCGAGTGACATTATACAGATGACTGGCAGAGCAAGATAACCCTGCTATGAAATACTGTCTCCGCTGCCTGGAGCATCCCCAACTGAATGGTCTCTCTTGAGCCTGACTAAACCCTTCATGTTCTATTCACCTCTGGTGGATGGATGCAGATGGCTGGACAAACCCAGGCAGCATGTTCCTCTTCGAAAAGGCCTCAGAGCAGCAGACAAAATACTGCTCTAGCCTTTGAGGGAGAGCGGGGAATAATAACAAGGCCTTTCAGGGAGGTAGAAACGTGCATTAATTAGATATTTCTTCAGCAGCTTAATGACAGAGAAGTCCATAAACAGGTGGCTTTCAGAAAACTCTTTCTTCCTGAATAACTCTGGTAGGAGGTTGATATCAACTTATTATTATTTTCATTCATGCATCTTTATTAATGCAGGCTTGGAGATTGGTTTGTTTGGTAATTTACACATTTATACAAAATGAATATAGTTATCTTAAAACAGTCAGCTCTAAACTTAGCACAAAAAGTATTGGAATGATTTTTTTCTCTCACTATGTTTGTATAGGATTACTATATATCTACATGTAAAACATTATGCGTTGTGAGCATATTTTTATTTTATTTTATAAACATTCAGACTAATCTATAAATGTATCTATAAATCTATCCATCGACCTAATGCTGAAGATTATAATAAAGACAATGAGGCTTAATGAGCACTTTTTCTGAAAATTATTTCATGTTTCTCTTTGCTTTGGCTTTTTTTGGAACATACACATTTGGATGCGATAAACAAGCGAACTCTTAATGCTTATAAGCATCCTGTGTTGCTGATAAAACTTGTGAACTGCATAAAAGAGTTTGCATAAATGCAAGCAGCTTGCTAATGTGATTAACCGACACAAAGTAACAAATAATATTACAAATAATTGATGTACGGTTCTCAAACTTTTTAACAAATGCAAATCTGAAAAGTGTTGTGTGCATTTGTATTCAGCCCTTTTGTATTCTGATGCATCTGAATACAATGCAGTGCAATATATATATGCTGTAATTCCAATCCTGTGTAAATATATTTTAGTATTTTACAGTTTGTATTTTATTTATATTTTACTATTTATTTTTACCTCACAGTTGGTGCTGTACTGCATTGATTTCCCAGAGGGAATAATAAAGTATGTTCTATTCTTTTCTATTCTATGTACATATATAAATATATATTTGTGTGTGTAAGATATCAATACTGTGAAGACAGTCGGTCTAAAACTTAGGCGGTGACTACACGCAGTTTAGTATCTCAGTTCTATAAGAAGCTTTACGTAATAAGCTTTTCTGTAGCTTGCTGAATTGTAAATTCAGAGCCAGACTCCCAGACATCTCCCCTCTGGGAAAGATGCAAGTTCTGCTACAAAAAGCAATAACCAGAAATTACCTCATGAAATCTTAATTAAACTGGTCATTGAGGAGGACCAGTGGGAAACAGTCCCGTAAATAAATACCTGAGGATGTTCTGTGCGATGAGGAGCCGTCCAGAGCATAGGGAAAGAAAACACAGTGACATTAATTAGGCTGAAAGAGAAAATACATTCTGGAAGAAAACAGCAGGTTCACAATGACACTGACTGGACTGTAAGAGGAGAAGACACAACTAACTGCATTTTCCAGGATCATAGAATTAAAATTAATCTTTTACAGATTAAGATTACAACATTGTTCTGGGAGTTTTCCGCATCCTGTAAGACTCGACTAATTATTAGAATTAAAAAAGATGGTATGAACCGCTGGATGTCAAGCAGTAGTGATTTTGCAATAGAGGGAATCACCCACATGATGAAAAATGGCAGAAAGCAGGTCACTGAATGACACACTTATAATCCAAACTGCTCCACTTAGAAGAATCTCTGGAGGACACAAAATGAGGGAGGCAAGAAGGAGTTACAGCAAGAGGTTGAAATCTGAAAGAATTAAGGAGAAAGGAATAAGCCAGATGAAACTGAATAAAGGGAAGGTCTATCAGGTCTTTACTTCATGCGGGCGGGGCACTGGTCTGGCTCCATCTCTGTAATATTTACACCTCATTTGGGAGAAATATTTCTGTCAAGATTCAGCAGCTCTTTATGACACTGTAGTGTCATAGTGCCTCATCTTGTTAAGTCAGCCTCATGCTGTAGTTTTCTCCCTGCAAGAGTCGAAACCCGAGGTGTGCAGAGTCCTCTAGTGTTTGTACCTTGAAATGCACCACCTGAACCTGACCATATCACCCTATTGTTCTTCCACAAAAAGGAAGCAACTTAAACACCACATGCAGATTTTTACTCTGCTTAAAGTTTTATTTTTTATTTATCTGAACATGCTGAATGAGAGCTGTGAATCTGGTTGGAGATAAACTTCAAGGATGAGAAACCAGCTCTGACAGCATCACATAAAGCTACAATAAAGACAAATGAATAAGATCCATATGAACCACAAAGACCTTCCTTACCATCTAATCATCACAGATTAGACAACAGAAGTTCCTTTCTCCTGCGTTTTAAAAAATTCTGACCAAGAATGGGTCATATAGGTTAGATTAATTTGCATTTATATTTTTAATTCTGTGTTTTCTTACATTTGAATATAATTTATGAATTGCATATTTCCAGTCCAGCTCTAATGTTATGACAACAGACACATTTGTTTTAGCTCCTACTGGCCTCACATTAAGCTACCAGCACAAAACTCCTGCAAATTCACCTAAAAACATGGCAAAACATACAGAAAAAAAACAGTCAACATGAGAGGGGGGGTGGGGGGGGGGGGGATAATTATCCCATCTATTTATTAACAATTTTAACATAAGAAGATGTAGAAACAAACACAAGACTCCTCGTCAACTTGTATAAGTTGTTGCAATGCAATACTTTCTGGAAAAAATACAAAGTAAACAGAAATTATCCTAATAGTATTTACAGGATGGCTTTAATCTGGCAACTATCCCTGCTGCAGCAGATTGTGTTACTCCTGAACGCCACTTAAGTCCCAGTGTATTAACAGGGCAAGGGTTAAAGTCAGGATTAAGGCTAAATGTAGACTTCCTCAAGAGGGAAGAATTAAGTGTCAAATTACACGTGGTCGTGTATCGCCAATGAAAGGGTAGCCGCTCTCATTTATAAGCATCAAACATTTAGATGCGTATTAATGGCTGATGATTTCTTTCTCAGTTCAGCAAAACTTAAAAAAAGTCAGCTGACAATACCTCACAACCAAGGTCGGAGTCATCCCTGCTGCTCTGACTGACAGCCCACAGGTGCTCTGAGAAACTGGTCCAGTGAGTAACCTGTCATGCGACGTGCTTTGACAGCTGACATTGTGGGTCTAATTACTATCTCTATAAAAGACATGAGGGTGGTTTTGAGTGAGAATTGTAAGACGTTGTTGTGGAATTTTCTGGTTTCATATTGTTATGGCGTACAAAGTACGTAATACATCCTTGTGTCTTGTTGCAACTTTGTATTTTACCCTTTGTTCTTATCATTTTAATAAACCTTTAATCTCTTTCAATCCAATCCCAGACTCCTTCGTCTTTGACAGGTTCGCCATCTTTAACAACGTCTACAAAGACCTCCTTGGTATTGGGAGAAGTGACAGGCTTCTTTGGCTACCAGCATCTGTTCAGGCATCCAAATGTTGAAACAACTGTTGAAACTTGAACAAACAAGCTCCAGAGGGCTCATTCACACACAGCTGGCCTGCGTACAACTGTACTGGGGCAAGTGTGTCCAAAAGACATTTTTATGTTCTGTAGTCTCGATATTCTGAGACCAGACGGGACGAGCATGCTGGTCTAATTGAAAAGAAAAACAGTTTTACTACTGTACATTTAATAATATTAAAATCACTTTTTTTCTTCCCACTGTGGTTCTGGAATATTCATCTGACAAATACAAGTTTCAGCTTTAATTTACAATAATATGAAAACATTTCTGATTGTGATAGCTTGTTTAATGCAAATCACTGAGATTTAGTTATAATAAAATCCTAATGACTATTTTATACTGTGTCACATCAATCCCAACAACTTTAGCAAACAGTTTCTCTTTCTTTTATCAGGAACTCTAGCAAATACCGCAAAGTTCAGAAATACTCCACCGCCTCACTTTCTAAAACACAATTCTGTTAATTCCTGGAGTGATCCAGTAAGTTCTGAGGCCTCTAGTTGAATCGGAGCACACTTGTGCAGAGCTTTTAGATCCAAAGACTCGGGTCAACTAGTCCAGACCAGAGTCCAGACTAAACATGGAGAAGCAGCATTTAGCTGTTAT
>JBAMHX010000024.1:13936853-13950639 GCA_037177515.1 Pseudomugil tenellus | reverse complement strand
AGTGTTGATAGAGACTCTACGGCCCCCTTCGCGGGTGGTGAGATCACAGAAGGTAGTTGCTGTTTACACTTTAGTAAAATAAGACAATATGTTCTAATTAAATGGAGTTTAAAACACAAAATCAAAATAAACAAAACTGAATACATTTAAGGCCAATTTTACAATTTAGTAAGTTAAGAAGATACAAACATTCAAAATACCATTAAACAGCATTTTAAAGCCACGAGAAGAGATTTGCTATGCAACTGAATTTTTTGCATAAAATTTTATTCTAAAAAAACATTGGAAAGAATATATTCCATTTATGAACAGCAATTTAACCAGTTTATCTAAAAAAAAACACTTGATAAAACAAAATTGTACAGGGTAATACGTCTACAACAAACTCAGATTTGTACATGTGATGGCAGACAAATCTACATCGTCACAAGTTCAAAAATAGATCAGTGTCCACCTAGAGGTCCCGCACATCCCAAAGCAGGATCTCATTATAGGCCACGGAGAAAAGAAGCTTCCCAGAGGGGGAGAAGTGACAAGTCTGCAGCGAGTCGCTGTGCTGCAAAAAATCCTGAAACCTGCCATTGGTTGACTTGAGCAGCTTTAGCACTCGCCCTGACAAGAAATTAAACACAGTAAGAACATTTACAGCCCAATATCTACAAATACACATCAGTGATTTTTCCACTGAAACAGATACATATAGTAAAACAGTTTCACCTTGTGCGCCCACAGCAATGAGCTGAGTGGAGAGGCTGATGCATGTGGCCCAATGGGGGAGGGCAATCGTTTTTATTATCTGTTGTGAAAGAAATCAGTGTGAGCGTCTCTACATTTTCTGGACATTCTGCCTACAACACCTGCACTGTGTGCTGCATTAGAACACAAGGACTGTGTTACCTGCTTTTTTGCCAGGCTGTAAAAAGTCAGATTTTTTTCAACTCCGTAGCCTGTGTAAACAACCAGGCCATGATCATCAGGGCAGAAAGCAGCCAGACTGGGTGGCAGGCTATCACCCCCCTTAAGAGAAAGAAACAAGAATTTGGTTGATTATCTGTGTTTCATCCCCAGAGATCTTCCAGGCCTTCCTTTAGTACCTAATCATTTGTATTTTCATCCATGTTTAAAGGTATTATTAGTATCCAATCCAATCTCTCACCTTTTCTGACTGACTCACACCAACCTCAGGAAATGTTTCAGTGTGTGATGGCTTAAATCCAACTTAAATATTCACTCCACAACAGAATACAGCAGAAATTTCTCTGTTATACAGCTGAATGGTTTGTGGACAAATAGTAACCTTATAATTAACTCTTAATAAAAGTATATTTATTTTACAAGAATTTTGGGAGGAATACAGCAGTGCTCATGGTTTGGAGTGACATTGCAGGTCATTACCAGGAAACCAGAAAAAATGGACACTGATGCCACATTCGGAGAGCTTTGTAAGCTTGATGAAGACCATGCTGTCATTGCAGCACAGAACTTCAACCAGAAGCAGCTGCCAAGTCCCCTGAAATGCTTTAATTACATCTCCAGCTACACTCAATCTTCCTGCAGGCATCTTCTTGTACCAAAAATAATTCTGCATGTCCACTCTAATGAGGAATGAAAAGGGTCCAGAAGAGAGACAAAAAGGAAATACAGACTGAATAAAAAAGCAAAAAAAATCTATTAAAAGCAAATATAGACTTAGTTATACTAAGCCCTTTATTGGAATAAGACAACACTAACAAAAGATAAATGTTTGTTTATGTTGCTTTGTTTCCTGTTAGAAAACACAAGGCTGTTATAACTCTGACAATTTTTTAAATCAGGCTTTGTTTTTGAAATCCTCCCAAATCTGAACTATAATTATAAATATTTTCTTATGTAGGAAGGAGACAGAAAGCTGTAAAAGCGTTGAGGTGTTCACAAAAACACAGCGAGAGTTAAAGTACAGTAAATGTGGGCAGAAGGGAATCAACCACTTCTGTCGCCTCAATCTGTTACTCTGTCCAGCCAATTCTCTCTTTCTCCTTCCCAAGTAAAGTAACTTGATGCAGGGAGATTTTTAATTTCAACGTGCAAAAGAGACTTAACATTTCTGCCGACTGATTCCTGCTTTCCCCAGCTTCACTGGTGACTGTGAGCTGTTTTTTTGTTGTTTGCAAAGTAGCAATGATGTGAAATGACAGAAGTAGATTAAATGCGTAAACATCAAGAACAATTGCAACTTAACCTAATTTAAAAATTACTTTAAACTTTGATGGTACCGTAAAATTGGCTGGAGCAGGAAATGACAGCCAGTCAAGCAGGTCACACTTCTCCTTTGACCAATCAGCGGCCCACACACTGACACGTCTGTCTGCACTGGCTGCCAACCACATTTCATCTCCTTCCAGTCCAAACTTCTTGCACTGAGTAAAAGAAAACAAAACAGCTGCAGTGAAAAAAATGATGAAACAAACTTATTAAATGTGACATGTTTGCTTTTTAATGGTATCACAGCAGAGAAATGATGCAACAGGGAAAGACAGCTGGATGAGTTGTGGAAAAGAAAATGACAAGGAACTTTATCACAAGTGTGTTTTTATTTGTTTCTGTTACCATTGTTTTGATCAAGTTTACCAAAGTAAATTATTATGCACGGAAATTAAGATTATGGGAGAATGAATATCTTAATGAGTCAGAGAGCCCAGCTCCCCTCTGTGATATATGTTTTATTTTCAGGCTCACATCAGGAACTCTAAACTTTCTTATTCTTTGTTTGCTTTATAAACAGCTTCTTTGGAGTAATTTCAATAAGCTGACCTGCTCATTTACACACTGGATTGTGGTAATCGTTGCTCCTTTGTGGTCCTTGATTGTACGAATGGTTGCTCCATTCACTGGGCTGCTGATGGCCACCAGGCCATTTTTCCCCGCTGAAAGGATCACATGACCTAGATGGAGGATAAAACATAGCAACTCTACTTTATCTTTTTAATGTTTCTGACAAAGGAAGGCTTCCTCCTGAATTCTCTACCTTGAAATCTCTGCTGCCAGAATCACAACAGGACTCGAGTTTTTTCAGTGGCTAAAATATATATTTATATATAACAGATTACATGTTTTTGTTTTTACCATTAGCTGAGTACTGGAGAGCACTAACAGCCACATGATGAGGATGTAGTTTTATCTCCATCTCTGCCGAAGCAAGTCTGAAGATCCTTAGAGTCCCGTCACTGTATCCAGCAGCTACACATGTGGTATCGCTGCTACATGATGGGCTCCAGCAGACACAACCACATGCCTGACCAAGACAGACAAAAAGGAAATACATACTGGTCTACGTCTGGAAAGTAGTTTCTTCTATTTGCATCTACAGTCTATTTAACTTTTTTGACCTGGTCTCTGAATAGAAACAAGTTTCATTTAATTATACGAGATGCATTCTCTCACCTGGTTGAGCACCTGGAACTGCACCACCAGTTCATAGCTGGAGGTGGACCACACTCTTACACTGCCATCCTCACTGCATGTGGCGAAGTGGCTCTCATCAAAGCTAAACACGACATCATTAACCTGAACATCAGAGAAGAAAGCAAAGCATTCAGAAAATGAAGCCTTTTAACTGAACACATACACTTTGGCAGCATGACCTTCTGGAAAGCAGAAATCTCCTACTGCCTTAAAAATGACATCTCTTTTTAGGAACTTTGTTTTTTTTTAAAAAACACCTGCTGGATTGAAGGTATTAGAAGAAAAAAGGGGTATATGACGTGGTTGAGCTGTCACTTTTACAATAAAGATCTACGCTTTTACCAGAGAAATAGGGTTAAGAGCGGTTTTGTTTGAGCTACTTCTTTTGCACCTTGCTTTTAACATTTTGTGTAAAGAACTTGTCTTATACATGAATTGCGATATACAAAGAAGTTTGCTTTGCCTGGTTAGTTAGCCACATAGATTATGAAATGAAAAATAATTTGTTAATTCTAATAAGAAATTTCACATATTTATCCGTTTGTACACCTCACAGACCTGTTCAGGGTGTACCCTGCCTTTCGCCCGTTGGCTGCTGGGATTGGCTCCAGCCCCCCCGCCACCCCGTTCGGGAATAAGCGGTAGAAAATGGATGGATGGATGTACACCTCAGTTTAACCAAAGAGGTGTTAGTAAAAATGACCTCATGCAGGACACATCAGATCTTTGATGGTATTTTGCTTTTCTAATCTATTGGCGGTTTAAATGTGAAAACAAAACGTTATAAATTCATATTTTTCTACTGAAGCGTCTATTCTAACTAATATAGCCAGAGATATAGCGATTGCTTAAAACCTTAACATGTCCCACGACCCGATAACGTATATATTATAGGTTCCAACCTCACGTGAAGACTTAAGATATGCATGCATTTTCTTTTTGAGTTATTTCTTGATATCTTATTATATACATATCATATTAATATATATCAATTTTAACTGATAATATATTGTTGTTATTGCATACCTGTTTATCTTATTTATTCTAAAATAATAACATCTACCCTTTTCAACCATATTTGTTGTGCTGTGTTTTTATTCACACACTCGGCCCCATAGTTGAACCTTCTTCTCGTTGCCTTATGACATCTATAGCCACAGTCAGACCCCTAGTTTCATAGCTGTGTTATTTACCTTAGTTTCGTGCCCACTGACCAGACGGATGCTGGTGTTTTCTGACCAGTTGATGTACCAGAGGGTTCCTGCTGTGGTGCCAACGATGCCCATGTCCACCGTGCTATCAAAAGCTGCACTTACAGTCATCCCATCCAACATTATCTCTTGCTCCACCGACACTGTTGCTCCACTAAACAACACATACAGGTGAGACAAAAAAGGAAAATGGATTTATCACACACACACATAAAGAATTGGTCTATTTGTTATAGTCTCATTTTATGGTTGTTATCAACCAGTGCAAAAAGACAAAACCAACTTAGTCTACCATCAGCCAGGATGACTAAAAACAAACAAAACAAAAACACTGTGAGTGTTGAGTTTATCCACAATTACACAGTTTGTATATATTTATAGAAAACCTAAGATCACTCTGTGACATTTGTGCAGAGATAGCATTTTTTCAATGAGCAATCATAAATAAAAAAAGAAAAAACAAATTATGCTTAATTTATAAATGCCCTTCCACTCTTTGTGATTAAATTACACAATAATGCAGCACATAAAATATCTTTGACAGAGTCTTTGCAGATTGTAACCACACAGAAGACTGTTCAAAAGCTCCGGCTTCTGTCCATCAGTTGTTCATGACTTTTCCATACCACAAATATACAATATTAACATTTAGATATATCCATTTAACAGCGACTTCTATGACAACAGGCTCACAGATGAAATGTTCTCCTATTGCACTTCCAGTTGAGGCTCCATGTGTTTATCAGTGGGGTAAAGATGTACAGTACATCAAACGCCTGAATATATTTGACATTTTGCTTTAAAAGATAGTGTTGTAGAAAAAGGACATTTTCATGTATGTTTTTCTTATAAGTTGGCTTTATAAAAAATGTGAACGTAGAAGAGATTTCAATCCACAAACAAATAAACAGGATTTCCCACAAAATGTGACCGTACAAGCTTCTTCAGGACATTATGAATGCGATTATTGAAACAATACAGTCAACATCTTCAGCTTCAACATGATTTGCTCACACTTTCTACCTTTGAACCTTGAACGTTGACTCACACCTTTCCCATCATAACTCTTAGTGCTATAGTAGATTCTGCTTTGTCTAAAGCCAAATGTTCTGCTGTTAGCTGCAAAAACTGTAGTGAGCCTTCATGTATACAGCATTGAAGTAAGTTGGACATGCGGCATAATAAACTGATCTAGCCAGCTCCTGAACACACAGCTTACATCAGGTGAACCATCAGGCAAAAAATGTACGCAATGATACCTTTTCCCAAGATGGGTACAGACAGGAGTAGTTCATTTGTTTTCAAAAACTACAGGCGGTGAATTTTAATCAGAACTAAAGAACTGGAAGTAGAAAGGCTCATTTCAGGAACATGAGAGATGCATGTTTCATATTAACATCTTAATGAGCATAACATGCCACCTTTAACTCAAACTTTGATTCAGTTAAATTTAATACTGTATACAAAGGTAGCTCAAACAGACGAAACAATAAAACATAATTTGATTCATGTCTTTAACCTCAGACAAGACCAGGACTGATATATCGGGAACCCAGAACTGAAAGAAACAGGCTTTTCTCATCTTGCAGCAGAGAGGTGGCTGCATGCAGACATGGAACTGGCTGAAGTCAATCCCGCTTGTTTTCTTGGTTTAAACTAGCCAGAAATAATATTCCTTAAGCCATATTGCTTAACAGATAGCAGATAACAAATAGCTCACAGAGTTAATGATTGCTGAGTTGATGTTAGAATTTTATACAATTGTATGTTTTATTTAAAAGGCTACATAGGTTTCAGGTTCTCCTTTAATCAGGTCATACAACCACCTACTGATTTCCCTTAAATATACTCATGTTATAAATTATATTTTAGTTTATCTAAAATATTTTGACTTAACATTTTATTTGAACACAAACTACTGCTCCCATCATTTTATGTTTTATGCTTTTTATGGTTTAGGTTTGCAATCCTTGCATGGATATCGTTGCAGTAATACTTCCTGCTTTCGAATTAAACTAATCATCACTTGCAGCTAAAAATAAAGACATTTCAAATTCTGCAGAAAAATGATTCAGCAAGTCATGCACTGTTTGCAGAAGGGAAATACTGGTAGGAAATGAGCTGTATACCTATCGTCTACACAGCAGACATTTTCCTTCAGCTTCATGCTTTGTACAGCTTCTACCTCCCATAGTCGTAACCAGCGGGTGCTGCTGCCCGTCAAGAGACGATTCCCACGACACAGCAGCACTCCTGCAGCAAGAAACCATAACAATCCAGTTAGCATTTATAGGTGCCCTGAACCAAAATACAACTGACAAATAAGTCCTGCTCTTCTATTTTCTAAGTAAAACACATCTTTTCATCATCAAATACTTTTATCTATACCACATGGTCAAAATAAACAGCCAAATTGTACCAATCTCTCCATCATCAGCTTGCCAGACCATGAAGCAGCGCTGCATGTTTATGTCCCAAGCGCAAACATGTCCTCGATTTGTGCTGGTGAACAGAAAGAAGTCCATGTGGTAGCACAGAGCTGTCAGCTCCACATCACCCACCTCTGCTGGGGCGGTCACCCTTTGGACCTACATGTTGAAGAAACAGTTATCTGTATGCACTACAATAAATATAAGAACGTATTTCTGAAGCCTGCTATGCATCTAAAAACAGCACATCTTCAGCATCAGTGTTTTTCTGTTATCCTTTACCTTGAGATCTACATCTGAGCTCTGTGTGTGGATGAAGCAGAAGTAAACCCCACGGCTGCCCACACACGCCATCTGACTGGCTGCAAAGGGGCTAAAAGCAGCATCGTGAATTGGTGCCGACACATTCACACTGGACAAGAGCTGGAAGTTCTTGCTGCTCCATAGCGCCAAGCCTGGATCAGAGAAGTCCCCTGCATAACAAAATAAAATCAAACAACTTATGAACAACAGCATTTGTTCAATTACATTCAATATATTTGGAGATGTTTTAAAAATCAATTATTAAAACAATAAGTTAAACAAATTTTACCAACCAACTGAGAGAAAGAACCGATCATCTCGAGAGAAAGCAAGACTCTCTACGGCCCCTTTATGGTAGGTAAGGGTATGACGACAAGTTCCATTCTGGATGTCCCAAATGCAGATGACACTACGACTGCTGTTATTACCCCCAGCTGCAGATGCCACGGTCTGGAAAGAATTTAGTAGAAGAATCTTGCCCATTGGTGATTTATATGATACCTTCATTCAGCTCATGAATGTATCCTGTAAATCAAATCTTTAGATTTACAGTAAATATATTGATTATATTCATTTTTAACCTTATTGAATACCTTTTTCCAACTCTAATGAGATAAAAATATAGATCAAGTGGAACTGGAGTATTGAATAACATTTATTCTGAAATGTAATTAACGGCAGGTGAAGACGTGATGGTGGCAGCTGTTGCTTCAGATAAGGAAGTTAAATTTCAGCAACAGCAAATTAGAATTTTTAAAAATATATTTATAAGAGATTCAGCAGTAAAAGAGTGAAGTAAAAACTAGATGAGGCTCAGCACTAATTATATAGCTCACACAGAAAATAGTTTCAGCATGTAGAAACCTACAACCACAGACGCAAAGAATGACATGCAGAAAAGTCTATCGCTGTAAGAAAATATTGATATATCGTTATATTGCAATATTTTTCAAAGAGACAATATATCGATATGCAAAAGAACTGTATCAATCTTTTTATGAACATATTTTTTACTTATGATGAAGATTTTAATTTCTTTATTCACCTTGAACACAGTGTTTTTTAAATAAAATGTATTTTTTTTTATTTCATAAAAATAGACCCCCCTCCGTTCTTTTTCAGTAAGTTGGGCATTTTCTAGGCTATGAGTTTTCTTTCTATTCTACTTTCTATTCAATTCTAGTTAAGAAAAACAATTATCGGCATGTTTATAGAGTCACAATATATTGCAATATGTCATATTGCTACCTCTGTATTGTAATACACATCGTATCGCCTGACTCTTGCTGATACACACCCCTAGAAAAGACATTCATTATTCACAGCCTGCTTCAAAACGTTCATATTATATGTCAATCGCAGATACAACCACCATACACAATTCACTTATAAATTGCTCCTTGAAAGTCTTAAAGAGTGATGTGACTTTAAAATAATTTCTCTACACACAATTTCCACATTCTGGGTTCTCCTGCTACATAATATTCAAAGCAAGTACCTGTGCATCGTTTGTGACTGCAAGGCACGAGATCTCCTCACTGTGGCCCTGCAAGTGTCTCTGACTGCCTGTGTGAAGGTACTCCACCACCACCACACAACCACATGAGTATGCAAATAAGCCTGCAACAGAAAATAATAGCTTGTTATGTTAAAAAAACAGAGAACAAAATGATGCTCATCATATTGTTTTAAGGGTCTAAAGTTGGTGTTTCCACCATGCAAATGTAACAATTTACTCCATCGCCTTTATTTCAAATAAACAGTGTCAAATAAATACAAACAAACCTTATAGGCACCTTATGACAACGATTAAATAGCCTGATTTGAGATTGTACACACACAAAAAAATGTGTTTCTACATATTTTTCCTCTTAGTTTGCTATGCTAACCTTGGTCAGGGCTCCACATCATGTTGCTACGTCCATTGCCGTTGTAGCCGATCACTGCTTTTAGCTTCAGGCCCGCCTCTTGTGGTTGGGGCGCCACAACAGTCTGGATCGAAGAAAATATTTACACAATCACAATAATAAACACACTCCTTTACTTCTTTGCATTTCTGAAGAAAATGCTCAATACCTGATCAGGAAAGGAGGTCTTGAAACGCGGGTTAAAGTGTCTGTAACAATCTGGACGTTCCGGTTTGTTCTGATTTATTTCAACTACATGTTTACAAACAAGACAGAGCTTTAATGGGAAAAACATCTAATTAATTCACTATTTATGCTAAAAAGCTGCTGGCACTTACCACTGTCTATGCAGGTGTTATTAACAGGAGACATGTTGCTCAGGTCTGTCACTTTGAGAAAGGACACAGTGGATCTGGGCTCAGGGGACAGACCTCGACCAGTATGTTGAACTGGAGAGTTTGGGTTTACTGTGTTGTCTTCACAAAAAGACAAGGAACCCAAACCTGTATGCAAAAAGCAGAAAAAAACATAGTTTAAAATGATTACTGCAAATGGTTCAGCAGTTCAAAGTTTTTCAGCTTATTGTGCCAACATCCAACTCAATATATTCAGAATATTCAGACTGAGCAGCAGGTATGCACCTTATAACTGGAAATAAGCAAACAAGGACATGTTTAGTACTAAGCAGGAATTTTTTAGAATAAGTCCTCCTGTTAATTGGTGGTTATTTATTTTGAATAGAAATTACTCTGCATATAAACAAACAGCTTTGTCAGCAACTTGGAAAATAATAAATCAATGAAAACGTTAGGATGTTTTCCAGGGTGAAAAAGTCTTGTGTTCTTGCTAATTTAATTATCGTCTGATCAGCTTTCCAACTTTTGGAAACTGGTACCACATTTAAATGATACCTTTTGGTCTTGAAACATGAGGTAAAAGAAAGACGTGCACAAGCAGGGAGGAAGTGAACGATTAATTAAAACTCAGGTGAATTATAAATGCATACGTGTTTGCAAAAAAAAAAAGATATTTTCTCACCTGCCAGTTAGTCAGAGCTAAAGAAATAATTTAAAAGTGTAAAATCGACTCTACACAAGATGTTTAAGTGTATGTTTTAAATCACAACAGAAACTTGCCTTCCTGAACGATTTGCTCAATGCTAATGTCCAGCCGAGGTGGTGAAGAAGGAAGGGGAGCTGTTTGCCGGGGCACTTCGTTTAACAACTGTACTCCACTCATTTCAGCGTCTCCTTAAAAAGTTATATAAAGTTGCAAAGCGAAAATTTCTCATGAGAAAGATCAAATGAATTGGAGCCTCCTCAGATTATTAATAAATGTTAAACAATGTACCTTCTTTCTGATTTTCCGATGAGAAGCCTTCTTTAAAGGACAAACTGTGGGAACAGATAGACTGAATCAGTACTTCCACTGCCCAAAAAAAATCCCTCAAAACTGTACTGAAATGGTATGTAGAGCGATATATTACCAGCCGTTAGCCAAAGATTCGCTGGGGTTTGCAAGGAAGTCCCAGAGAAATATGGCATCGCCCACCGAGACTACACCCAGTTGATCAGGAGTGAAGCTGACCTGGCGAATGGCCTGACTGTGGCCTATGAACATCTGACACAGAGAAGCACAGATTAGTTCCTTTAAAAGAAACATTAACCATATAGATAAATGAGAAAAGGATCATTTCACAGCATTTAATTTGAACTATTACAGTTCATCCCACAAAGTTACTAATCTTTGATAAAAATTCAAACTAAATTGTTTACAGGGCAGATTTGCTCAATTTAGGACAGATAACATTAGGTATAAAAATTAACTGATAATAATCTCAGGGATTTTTTTACTCTTTACATTCATTTTGCAACAATATACAAAAGTATTCCTGTGTGGTATGACCAAAAATGATTGAGTTATAAATCCAGTTCTCCCCGAACACCCCCAATCTTCAATTTCCCCAATTGAAGTGTCTCACAGTGTGTCACAAGGTCTTCATTTGTAACAGACAGATAATGAAAACATAAAGATGTGTCTGTTTAGAAACAGTTCATCAACTTAATAGATTTTATGTCAAAGCAGGATAACTAGTTAACCAGCAGTAAAACTAATAATAACTTAGTGCCTATGAGGACTTAAAGCTTCGGGTACAACTCCCAAACCATAGTCACCTTGCAGCTGCGAGAAGAAAAGCGAGCTCACTTGCTGGTAAACAAAAAAATTATGAAAGTAAGTTATCCCAGCCTGTTCCACATGTCACTATTAAACTTTGGCTGTTCTTTGTTTCAATAGGAATGTTATGGTAGATTACTTTATTCACTTTATTAAATGTGTTAATCATTTCCACAGCGTCATGTTACATGTCACATTAACACATCAGAATCCCTCCTTTAATCTTGTTTATTTATGTTCTAGAACAACCAGACCTAAATGATTGCTCTGTATCGGATCTGTCTCTCTTGACGCAATAATGTGTAGATACCCCTAAGATAACCTGGCGTGGTCTGTTTCTTGTATCTTCAACTGATAGATTTATGTCCTAATGATCTGAGTCTTTAAAAAGGATGTTTACTCTGTGAAAGAGAGAGAATCCCTCCAGAGTTGCACCTGATGCAGACGCTGAACGGCCTCTCTCCAAATTGCAATTTGTTACTTTTTGCCTGTTTTGTTCAATAAATCTTGATACTCTTTTTTTTCACTTTTAGAACCAGTCTCCTCATTTTTGGTACTCAAAAATCCACTACAGGAGAAACGTGTTTCCTAATCAAGTGCCAGATTATCAAGCAATTACGTCATACTTTATACCTTAAGTTTACAAAACAAAGACTTTTGTAACACTCTGCTTAAAAAAGACTGAGTTGTTTATCTGGTGCGTACCTGTGAGTTAATATGGAGCTGCATGTTATAATCCCACACTTTAACTGCATTATGTCCAGCAGTCAGGAGGAATTGACCATCTTCACTCACTGCAAAGGACGAGCACTGGTGTTTGTGCACCTTTGACACCTGTCAGGACAAAAATCCAGTGGGGAAAAATAAAAACAAAGGAAAAATAATCAGTTTCTTTTTAGAAATACTAATTACATCTATAATGATTCCATTTTAATAGGATTTTGCATGTTTTCACAAATTTTCATTGGGATTGATACAAACTAGATGGTTTTACGTTGATACCTCATGTTAAACTTAAAGATGTCGCATGGTCATGTGTTAAAGCAGTTACCTCTCGGAGCAGACGACCTGTCTTGGTGCTAAGCCAGAGGATTTTGTTTGCAGATGTAGCAATCAGCAAATGCTCAGTAGAGGCCGGAGAGAAGCAGACTTTCAGAGCAGAATCCAGTCGGGGGCTCTCTACATCCAAAATACTTACATCTACATGCAGCAACTACATAGAGGAGTCAAAGGTTAATTTGATCAGAACTTAGAGCAACACTGATATAATGAAGATATCAACTGCTCTTAATGGGATCACGCTAATCTTTTACAATTCTGTATCAACAAAGAACAGTACTTCTTGATTATATTTCATTAAATCTAATTTTAATTTAAATTAGTGTAGAAATAGAACAGTGATATAGTTATGAAAAGTCCCAATAGGTGAAATACCTCATCCAGAGACTGTGCTTCAGCAACGGTGACTATGTATTCGGAAGGACCAACAAAGGCCAGAAAACGGCTGTCCCTGCTCACTGCCAGAGCATCTGGAGCACGCTCAGTGCCTCGGGCAACTACATTACCTAAAAAATCATGCACAATAAACCAAAATATTTTTTTTTCTGTATATGACTGCCTCAGAAATTGAGTAAGTATGTTTTTGTAATAATATACATACATGCAACTCTGACAACTGCGTGCTCTTCGTCCGATGCATTATAAAGTACTAGAGAGCCCTGTGAGTCTGCGCTGTACATGAACTCTCCATCTAAAGAGAAGGAAAGACCGATCACCTCCCCTCTGTGCTGCCTAGGATAAAAAGAAGAAAGGGAAAGAATAACAAAAGAAAAAAACTAAATAACAAAAAAATAAAATAGTTTTTGTTCAAGCCAATACTCTGCCTTCATGTTTTGTTGTCTCTGACAGTGTTTTTAATTGAGTTGTTGGTACGTACTTATGTTCCGCCAGCAACTTGGAGCTGGAAATGTCGAAGACTCTGACAATACCCGAGCGGAAGCCACAAGAGAAGGTTTGCTCATGTGGATGGAAGGCCACTGAGCAGGGATTGTCCTCAGACACAAAATCGTACAACTAAACACATGAGAAAATAAAGTAAATAAGTCTAAAGAATAACTGGGAAACTGTAACCTAAATTCAGACATACTAATTAGCAGATCACAGTGCAGTAATGCGTTACTCAGTACAGTACTCGGCACAATATAGCAGCTTTCTACTTATTTGTTAGCGTCATAATTAAAGTGAAGACCTCCATTATTGGAGTGAATGTAAAAAGATTTCTACACATATGGGTTTCATTTAGAAAGCTGGTGTGTTATAT
>JBAMHX010000024.1:13902866-13918779 GCA_037177515.1 Pseudomugil tenellus | reverse complement strand
TGCTTAAAGAGCTGCGTCTTTAGCCTGCTTTTGAAAGTAGATAAGGACTCTGCAGAGCGAACAGAGTTTGGCAGTTCCTTATTAGATGCAATGAAAAGAATGAAATAGGTGGACTATTTTTTAACCACTGAAAAGACACAAAAGTGAAATTCCTTTAATATGAGTTCATTAGATGCCTCTTGTAGAAGGATTGCTTTGTATCTCATTGTATCTACTTTTCATGCAGAAACTGAAACCATTAAAACAAACCATTAAGACACCATTCATTAAAATAAAATCCCCAGTTAAGGCTTTGAAATAATCTGTTTAGGTTTACAGTCCATATTGTCATCCTGGGAAAGACAGATTTGCCTTTTCAGGATCTTTGAAAATGAACAAGAGCACAACCTGTGCGTATGTGTCGGGGGGTTATAGACTGTATATAGAAGGAGCAACAGAGTCTCCATGACGACACCTGAAGATTTCTGAAGTGAAGCTTGATGGGCAGTTTCCACTGTCACCATCTTGACAGTACCACGCCCCTCACAAATGTCATGAAGGAATCTTGACCTATTAGGACTTTTTAAAAAAAAAAAAAAAAACAGGTGGTAAAATGTTTATTTCTGCTGTGAAATTATTATTATTATTATTTTATTTTATTTTACATAGAACTCTATAAGAATTTGTGCCATTTTAGAGCTCCCAGCAGATGAGGCACTGAACTGAAATTATGGCACTTCTTCATAAGCTAAACTTTTATCCAGTGAGAAATGTCCCCGTTTGGGGAAAACATGCTGCGGCACAAATAATTTTGCAAAGCAGGTTTCATTTCTGTATCCATACCTAGACCTAAAAAATGTGTTTATGTTTAAAATATCGACTGTTCTGTGTCTTCTCTGCGCAATTACCAGGAGAAAAGCAACTCAGAGTTGCATAATTCATGCTCACTAAGTGATGAGGCAAGATTACATTATATTTTAAAATGTTTTATTGCATGAATTACACAACCCAAAGCATCTGCAGGACAGAACAATTCCATAATGGAAAATGTCCGTCTTCAATAATCTTTTGTCTGTTTGCTTTTTTGTAAATATGATGAAGAAAGAAAAACCTACAATAAAATCAACTTTGTTTCAGAGAAATTAAAAATGAATTGTTTTCAGCCTTCATCACAGAGAGCACAGGTCCTAGTGGACTATGATGTGGAGCAACAAAAGCACATGGGATCTTTCTTAAGCATTAAGAGCTGCAAGTCTACTTATGCGCTTAGTAATGTTACTTTTACTCGTGGCACAAGAGGGTTCACTACATTTGTGACGTTCTCATTTTCCTTGATGCTTAGTAGTCAGGAGAATACAGTGTCTGGAGACAGCTGTGTTTCTGCTGTGTACATAACACGCTTTAAACTGTGTATACGATTCTGCACTCTCCCAGTATAAAGCTCCAGACATTATGGAGTTTGGCTGTCTGAACCAAAGCCATGCATTTTATGTAAATCCACGAATCAATCTACTTAAATGTCTGGTTCAGTGGGATGAATTCAAAGACAGCAGTTCTTTTCCCCATTTGCATGTAATTAAGTTGTCTTTAGTTTTTCTTCACGTGTTGTCAAATTTTGATATTTCTTTTTATTTGAAAACTAAAGTGAGCAAAAACTAAAAGCAGTTCTGAAAGGGCTCACTTTTTACATTCTGTATAATGACTCAAATGATGGATATAGAAAAAATTACATGTGGTGTTATAGGACTGGTGAGTGGTCTAGCCTTAGAGGCACTACACAGGTTTAGTGCAGCAGGGAAAAATCCATTATATGTTAATATGTAAAAAACAAATCTATATAAAGCATATAAAGACTATTAATTGTATATTTATACCTTCGAAAAAACCCAAAAAACAATATCTAGGTTTAAATAAAAAAAAGAATCCTTATAATAAGTACAGAATGAAAGGAATTTAATTCTGGTGCTGGAGTAATATCAACTATCTGAAGCGATGATATTCTCTGGTGAGTTCTTCTGGATGCAATGACATTAACGCTAATTGTTTGAATAGAACAGCCATGTATCATATCAAATTCCATTTGATAACTTCCAGGTCTCTTCATTTATCCATTTATTACCCAAATTCAAAGTATTTTTTTTTTACAAAAGATTTGTAAAGTAGATGTAAAAGAAAATAAAGTAGATGTATTCCTTTTAAATCATGAAACAATCTCATCACAGAACTTGAATCTTGAAAAATTAAACTTTTTTCAAACATTGTGGCACAATATTACAAATTTTTTGTTTTGCTTTGTTTTGTACTGAGTAGTTGTTTTTCACTACCTATGCATACCCATGTAAAAAATACATTTCTTTGAATCGAAATTGAATTTTATCAATTCACTGGCTGCTGGCACTGAGAGCTTAAAGCATGGCTGAAATGTCTCTAATTTGAGCAACCCATGCATTTATGGGCTGAATAGGATGAAGTAAAGGCTACCTTCATCAAAGCTACTGAAAATGTCAAGCAACTTCAACAGCCTTCTGACAGCAGAACAAACAGACAAAAGCACAGTGAATAAGATAGATATAGGTGTGGGAGGAAAATCTGTCTTTATTTCAGTCTATAGAGTTTCCCATACATTCATTGTTATCTTTATTTCTTTCAGAATTTCTGTCTTTAGAAGATAATAGCCAAACTGCATTTTATTTTTTTTTTATCATCATGAGTGAAGCAGTGAAGTACTTCAGAATATAGAACTATTTCCAAACCATATTTACTATTCTTGAGTTGTGGATTAGATGGTGCATTACAAATATTAGACATTGCAGTGTGTATATTCAGGGGGCTAAAGTTGATCTCTTAACATCAGTAAAAGGAAGAGGAGAGTATTTTGAAGCGATTAAGTCAAAATATCTGAGAGAAATGTTCAATGCAAAGACGTTCAAATGCGAGTACTCACACAGAATTCCTGTAAATGCTGGTAGTTAGCTTGAAACATCAACATGCTGATGATGAAAAGCATGCTACTGAATTTCAAGGCAATGTTTAGGCATAATTGGAAATGGAAATCCAGTGCATAAAACACTCTGCAGCATTATGCTGCTTAATGGGTCTTCAAAATACACAGAGGCAGCTGCTCTCCGGCTATATTTGCTTTTCTACAAATTATCATCCACTAATCTTAAAAACATCAATGGTGAACTATGGGCCATGCAAAGCCTTCCACCTCAACTTGCACTTTGGGCAGAGTTAGATGTGAGCCCAGTGTAACTAGGAGTTAATTGTAAACAATTTGGATTGTCAGATTAATATTGTTTCTATTTTTCTGTGCACCTACAGTGGACTTAACGGAAAACAACACTTTATCATAGCAAGTGAATTATACATAGTCATCAAGTTAATTTGATTTAACATGACACTAAATGAATATATCCACTGAATGCATCCAGACTCAATCTTAATGTTTTTTTTTTAGATTTCTATGAAACATTCATCTCTTCCCAAAATTCAGACTGGAACTGTGTAATCTTTCAAAACTATACATGGGAATGAAGTGCTTTTCTAGAGAGATCTAACTATATGTCTTTGTAGAAATGGAAATAATATTAAGTCTATTAATTACTAGCCATCACTTTCTGTTAAATTGCCTAGGTAACCTGATCTGATGTGGGGGCCATGAAGCCTCTCAGCATAACTATTAGTTAATATGTTCCTATTGTTGATCTATTTTCAGATTTACTTTTATATTAAAACACTTCTGCTATGTGTATGCCACAACTACAATACTTAAAATAGTAGTTATTAATTTTATTTTATTCATCTTCTCTTTATTTATGTTATATATAAATATATTATAACAACCATCTATTATCTGTACCACTTATTCCAATTCAGGGTCGCAGGTAGCTGGAGCCTGTCCCGTTAATTACTGGGCAAGAGGCGGGGTGAAACTTCGACAGGTCGCCAGTCCATCACAGGTGTATGTAACATGTATTATAACAATAATAATATTATCAATCATACAGTAGGAATGTGTTCTTTATCTGCACTGTATAACCATTTTTTTCTATTTTTTTTATGGAAACCATTTTTAAGTACTGTACCATCTTCTTCTGCTTATCTTGGGTCGGATCACTGGGGCAGCAACCTAAGCAGGGAAGCCCAGACTTCCCTGTGCCCAGCCAAATCTGCCAGCTTATTAGGAAATAATCTCTCTAGTGTGTCCTGGGTCTCCTCCCGCAAGGACGTTCTCGAAAAACCTCACCAGGGAGGCATCCAGGAGGCATCCTAACCAGATGCTCGAGCCAACTCATCTGGGTCCTCTCGATGTGGAGGAGCAGCAACTCTGAGTCCCTCCCAGATGACCGAGCTTCTCACCCTATCTCTAATGAAGAGCCCAGCCACCACGACAGATCGGCGCAGAACCTGCATTACTACAGATGCACCGATCTGCCTGTCGATCTCGCTCCATCCCACCCTCACTGGTGAATAAGGACTCGAGATACTTGAAGTCCTCCACTTGACCTTGTTCCTGACCCGGAGAGGGCAAACCTCAGACTTGGAGGTGCTAATTCTCATCCCAGCTGCTTCACACTCGGCTGTTAATCGCTCAAGTGAGAGCTGGATATCACGACCAGATGAAGCCAACAGAATCTTATCATCAAAAAGCAGAGACCTGATTCTGAGGTCACCAAACCAGATCCTCTCAACACCTCGACTGCACCTAGAAATCCTGTAAATATAGGTTATGAACAGGATCGGTGATAAAGGGCAGCCTTGGTGGAAACCAACTCTCACCGAAAAACAATCCGACTTACTGCTGGCAATGCGGACCAAGCTCTCACAATCGATTGTACAAGGATCGGACAGCTCGTACAAGGGGATCTGGTACCCCACACTCCCAGGGCACCCCGCACTGGAGTGCCCAAGGGACACGGTCTAACACTTTCTCCAGATATACAAAACACATGTAGACTGGTTGGGTGAACTCCCATGACCCCTGCAGGACCCCAAAGAGGGTATAGACCTGGTTCCACGGCCAGAAATGAAAACCACACTGTTCCTCCTAAATCTGAGGTTTGGCTATCCATTGAACCCTCCTCTCCAGGACCCCTGAATAGACTTTCCCCGGGAGGCTGAGCAGTGTGATCCCCCTGTAGTTGGAGCACACCCTACGATCCCCCTTTTTGAAGAGGGGGACCACCCACCCTTATAGCTAAGAATAAATCAAAGATACAAAGATTTTGGTGAATGCTATAATTTGTGTAAAACCAATTTATTCATAAATGAGGTCAATGATAATTAACTTAATCTTCATTTAAAAAAACAGCAAGCATACATTTTTGAGGGTCTCCGAGGATGATAACAACAAAAAACAACAACTGTATTTTCACCAAATAAATGCAGTTTTCTGTGTTGTGCTTCATTTCTATTGTAACAAATCTGGGTATTTGGACGAAAAGAGTTTTCAGATCTTGTTGAACATCAGCACAAACACATCTCAGTGAGAATGTTTTTTCCTTTTTAATTTACAGCTTTGATTAGATTGAAGTAAACATATACATGATGCTGAGGTTTTTCAGAAAGCAATCAGGACAATATGGTATATGAGAATTATCCAAACCCAAGATTGTAACACTTACTTATAAAGTTGTAATACTTTTTTTCTTGTGTAGATTTTTTTTAGATATAAACCAGGAATTGGATGGGATACAAAATATCTATCTTGTATTGACATCCTAGTCATATTACATGTAAAATGCTTGTTGAATGGAAAAAATAGCCATACCACAATTACTTGTACATTTTTAATACTCTGCTGTAAGATGAAATTGGTTACTGCTACAATTAGTAAAAAGGCTTGCACGAAATGAAATATTCTTTAAACTCATGCATTTACGCAAAGTTATTATTTGGAGTGTTAAACCTAACTCAAAATCCCAATGTGGCATAAAGACAAAAAGTTGCATATATGCAGAGCTTTCAGGCTAAAGTTTTTGTACACATACAGGTGTTTATTTCATATTCGCATGAGCCTAAGCTGTCCAGTTTCTGGGGAGAACATATTAAACAGCTCATGCAAATAAGCCATAATTCAGAATTTAAAAGAAGGTAATTCCATATGATGCTGCATTATAAAATATTTTAACAAAGTCATAGATTAATATTTTAGTTTATGTTTGTAATAGTTAAAACAACAAAATAAATTAAAGATTCCAGTATTTTTCCACTTTTGTTATATACACCAGTTTTAATAGTGCAAACAACTTTTTTTTTATAGTGACATTTTTTCTTCAGAAAAATTATGAGACATGAAAGTTCCTCTGTGGTTTGATGAGAGCGAAGGATATATTATAACATATAGATATAGACAATATGCTGCCATTTATATATGCTCAACATTACAGTCACAATAAATATTGTAATATTTACATGAAAATACAGAAAACATAATAAATGACAATACTCAAGACTATTGTGCAGCTAGAGTTTGACTGATTTGTATAGCTTACATCTAACTTTGATAACAAGGTTGTGCGTGCACTTTGAGTTTGACGTTCCTCAGTTGAAGCGTCTTTTTACCCAGCTACATGTCCACAACACAGTTGGGAGCACTGGCTCTTATTGCATCAGATATCACCTTTGCTCCAGATTCTCCGATGCCATTTCCCTGCAAACTACAGAAACAGTTTTATTCATAAGAGAAAAATATCCATTAGATAAAGTATCACCGAATACAGAAAAGAAAAACCTACTTGATGTATGCTAGTTGGTGGTTCCCTTTTAAAGCTGTCGCAATGAATATGGCCCCATCCATACCCAGCGAGTTTTCCTGCAAACTGGTTATTCACAAAGTTGATATTTTATTTGTTCAAATGTACAAATATGTAATTATAAAGGTTAATTACAAAACAGATAACATCCTAAACTTTCATTTTAGAGACTATGATTAATTTTGTTTTTAAAAATGTGGAAAAACATCTGTACCAATTGATTATGGTATATCCTAAAAAAATCTTTGTTATCCCAGTATTGCTTTAAATTTTGACTATTACAATATTGTTACAATGTTAACTTTAATTTCAACCATTTGCAAAAAAAGACCAAAAAATAATGACATGTCATTTTTTTTCAATTCAATTCAATTCAACTTTATTTGTATAGCGCCATTTCATGACAATGTTGCCACAAGATGCTTTTATGCGAGCTTTATTGGGTTAAAATAAATATCAGTTTTAACTATTAAAGTCATAACAGATTAAATTAGATAAAATTACACTGATAAATTTTTTGTAGTTCACATGAAAAATTATAAACTTGAGTCAGGACTCACTTCAGTGACTTGACACTATTGTTGCATTTCAAGGCATTGGCCAAGGCCTTCGCTCCCTCCATCCCTACAGTGTTCCCACGCAGACTGAAAAATATTGCATAAAACATACTGAAGATCGGGTACACAATAGGATAGACAGATTCTCATTAAAGAGGATTTTTCTTTCGCTTCATGGCATGTCAGCTCTCTTTAGGAGTACTCCTAAGTGAAATCTTATCACTGTACCGTGACTTTGAGAGTAATATGGTATTCCCAATAACACTATTTACAGGTTTACAAGTCCTTCATATTCAAAATACTCAAAAATTAATATTTTTTCCTCTCACCAGTTTGATTAAAGCCTAAAGAAATCGCTCATTACTTATTATGTGTAGCAAGGAAAAAATAAAGAGCTTGGACTCACTCTAATGTTTGCAGAGTTTGATTGGCTGTCAGTGCTTGTGCCAATGCAACAGCACCACTTTTACCTGCTGAGACTCCCTGAAGACTAAAGAAAAACATGCAATCATGTGAGTTTAAGGACAGAAAGAAATCACTGCTCAAATTGAGGCACATTATTTTACAGTTTATGTGCTGAGATGCACAAGTATGTAATTACGTTCCATTAGCTCTAAATGAAGGAACAACAAAGAAATGAATCAAGCATTGTGAAAAATTGTAATGCCAACCATAATGTACGCAGAGATGTGTTGACTTTCAGAGCTTCAGCAAGAAAAATAACCCCTTCATTCCCAATTGCATTTTCTTGAAGGCTGCAGCAAAGGTAGAGACACAAACACAAACATTTACAATGCGAGTAATTGTAAAGGTCTTGCACTGCGATTAAATGTAACTATTTTGCAGCAGATGAAACTTTGACCAACTGGTGAGAACCTCCAGCCGGTCATTTGCACACAGTAACATAGGCACACATGTCTTTAGCAGAATCCAGTTTGGAAAAGAACAGATCAATAAAGTTACAGTGAAACTGGAACATGTGGTATAAAATTGAGTAAAAAAGACTGATAATGGGATCATGAGAATGACAAAGGCAAAGATTTATTGGTCTTACTCCAAGAGTTGGATTGTGTCATTGGAGAGGAGGGCATGAGCCAGAGCCTTTGTGGCTGTTGACTTGATAAAGTTCCACTGAAGACTGTAGAGAAAGAGACACATGGGGTCAACTGATTGTATTTTAAAGATTAAATAAACATCTCCATTATCTGCTCTATTTTATCTCTTATCAAATCTTTATTTGCAGTTCAATCTAGTGAAGAGGAAAATATTTCTTCTTTAAATCATATCATAAAGCTAGAGCTTTAACTAGGACTAAGTGATCTGAACACATCACACCAGTTTTAAAATCTTTACACTGGTTTCCAGTCAGTCACAGAATAGTTTTCAACCCTGTTGGTTGTTTATGAAACCCAGAGCAATTTAGGCACAGAATTCTTTTGAATATCAATCTAATCTCATCACACAAAGTACTACAATATTTTAGTACATTGATATTTTCTTACTATAAATCTGACTAAGAAAATAACTTCTGGAGTTCCCAAAGGCTCCAGCTTTGAACCACTGCTGTTCAACATGTACATGCTTTCACTCAGTCAAATGATGAAAAACAACTAAATAATGACACACTTATGCTGATTACAAACTGATTTACAGTCACACTGGGACACTATAGTCCAATCCAATCCAAACACTAATCAAATGCATTAATCAAATTAAATCTTCAATATGGCTAACTTACTTCACTTAAAGGTCCCATATTGTATGAAATGAACTCTTATGAGCTTTTAACCTTCTATTAGTGTTAATTTTACTTTAAAACGATCCCGGAGGTAGTTTTATTTTTCATCCATGTATTTTGTAGTTTTATCGCCTTATAAAGAAGAGTGCAGCTTAAGCAAAGCAAGCGGCTGACACCACTGCTCCGACACAGCATGGTGGAGATTCCCTTGCCCCTATCTGATAACTTTAGCGTGCCATCTAATCCAGGAAGTGTGCAAGTCACTGCTGCTCTCGTCAACAGACACACCCCATGCACACCGACAACAGACAGTGTTGAGCATCAGAGGGGCGGATGAGCTAGAGGAGCAGAAAGCGAGCGGTAGGAAAGCAGAGTGAGGCTTTCACAGTTCCAGGTAGAAACCTTGCAGCAAGAAATGAGTGATATGGAAAAACTATAGTATGGTACATGTTGCAAAATGCATAATATTGTCATAGATGTGCATAGGATAGACTATGGAACAGCAAATATAGCAAAATATGGAACCTTTAAATTAAGAGAAAACTGAAATAACAAAAATTTTAAAAGATTGAAATCAACCATCATCTTCAAAGTATTTCTAAGTAAATTTCCTAGTTCAGGTTAATAAAGAAGACCTCCGGGATATGCTCCAGCTACCTGTGACCCTGAATTGGATTAAGCAGTTTAGAAAATGGATGGATGGATGGAGATAATAAAGTACAATGATGATTATTAATCCCTTGTGAATTTAGAAGGAAGCCTGTAATGTGGTCTCGTGAGCACTTCAGGATGCATTACCTTGTGTTGTGGCTAAAGTGGGGGAAAGTTACACCATAGGAAAGATTTTTGTGCTCAAGTGTATTAGCAACCTCCCATTAAAGAAAAGGCAAAATTTGTAAGTTACTCAAATAACTAGACTTAATTATAAATTAAAATAAGCTAAATTATGAATTGGTGTAAAGAGACATTGCTTATGTTCTGTGGTTGAAAATACGAAAATAAAATTTTCTCAGACCATTTAGAACAACTGGCTGAGGAGATGCCAGAATACCTGCCAACAGTCGCAACAGAGTTACAGAAACACCAGATTGAAGTGATTTCCTCAAAGGGTTGTTCATTATGATTGTTTTTTCTGTTTAACCACATTTCAACCTCATTTTAGCGACTGTATATTTTTTCTTTTCTAATAGGAGGGTGCTTCTACACGTAAGCATGATAAACTGTCCGTTTACTCAGGATTTACGCTGCTTGGAAAGTAAACTTTACTTACTGCAAAGAAGTGAGGCCTTGATTAAGCCTGATTGCTTCAGCGATTGCATGAACCCCCTCATCATGTAGCAGGTTAGCTGTGAGGCTAGAACACACATACACACATCACATATGATAACTATAACGAGCAGCGATGTGTAATTAAAAGAGACAGTACTCTGTAAATTAAAAGCTCAGTATGTATTATAGCGCGTGTCAGACATGTTATTATTTTTAGTCATTCTGATTTTGTCTGCTATCATACATGGCCCTAAAGTATTAAACTGGTTTTAATTGAAAGAAGGTGATTATTATACCACCAGAGCTGTGCAGTGCAAGTTAAATGTCACCATAATCAAACAAAATTAGTTGTTTTTCTAAACATTATGACATAATGAAGTATATAAAGCACTATTAACTTAGCAGTTGGACATTTTTATTTAATTATGAAGGTTTTCCGTACACAACACAGCTACTTATAGGGTGACTCACTCAAGCTCCTGCAGTGAGTTGTTCTCCTGGAGGGCGTGGGCCATGTTCTTTGCTCCCTCCACTCCAATTGAGTTCTCTCTTAGACTGAATTCAAATGAAAAATAAATTAAAATGAAAACATGATTGGTTTTACTAGGCAACTGTAAGAGCAGCCCAACCTTAGCCTTCAAAAAAATACAAAGAAGTTCTAAACTTTGTTCTCACTTCAAGGAAATAAGGCCTCGGTTGAGCCTCAGGGCTTTAGTCAGGGCTGTCATTCCTTTGTTGCTGATTGAGTTACTCTGGAGTCTGCAGAGAATAAAACAAGGAAGGGAAAAGAGATCATGTAACAGATGTCCTTCGAAAGACAAGTTGCAATAAGCAGAAGTTTTATTCCATAATGTTGAAACACTTTATGCATTTTAAAAGAAAGAACTTAAAGATCTTAAGTAGCTTGTACTGACTGGAGAGATAGTAAAGTGTGGTTGACCATCAAAGCTTCCGCCAGAGCAATTGTTCCTTTGTCCCCCAGCTGATTACTACAAAGACTGCCGAGCAAAATAAAGACTTAATGGAAAAAAGTTTCTCCATGGTGACAGCAAAACACACACACACACACACTAATGAACCAAAATAAAACCACAATGCAATGATATGCAAACCATTATAACCCAATTTTTTCACAACAAACATGTCTACCACAACGTATCAGTTTGAAACTAATTATCAGTATTTTTTTCTTTTTACTCAACTTTCATTTTAACTAGTGAAAAGAAAGTACTTTGTGGAGCTACATATATAGTCAGTAATCTCAAGTTAACAACGTATTGTAGAAGTAGTAATTATGTCGAATTTAACCTTTTTAAGCCAACATATTAATCCGCTGGCCATTTTATTTGTTACACCTTGCTAGATCCATGTTGGAGCCTTTATTCCCCTTCTGAAATCCTTTGACCCCTAAATGCCTGAAATTATTATATAAAATTATTATATAATACAAGGTAACTATAGGGGAAAAAGGCCAAAAAGACTAAAAATAAAAGAAAGACAATGTAATATTAAATAGATCAATAACAATAAATAAAGAGGTAAATCATGAAATTGACCCGAAAGCATCACACAGATTGACCTATTCCACCACATCCTCTGCTCTATTAGATTCATTTTCCAGTGACAGTGGAGGCAATTTGTGTGCAGTGAACTCATTATAATGCCAGAAGCACACTGTGGTCACAATGGGATGGATATAGTCAGCAATTACAAGACTGTGGTGTTGAAACAATGCTTATTGGAGACCCATAGTATGCCAAGAAAATAAACCCCCTCCATTATACCACTATAAGCAGTAGCTAGAACTGTTGATGCACAGCATTATAGATACAGGCTTACTCCAAATTATAATCCTGATCCGCAACATTTTCTAATTTTCTTTTGTCCAAAAACAGTTTCAAGCTCATTTTACTTTTTTTTACTTTACATTTTACTTTACATTTTATTTTACTTCTTTAACTGACAAGAATTTTAGCCATAGTGATCTTAGTGTTTTTTAACCACTGTGCCGTGGCACACTGGTGTGCCTTGAGAGATCTTCATGTGTGCCGTGGGAAATTAATAATTTTCCCTTAATTGGCCTAAAAAAAGCTGCATGTTGATCCGAGCAGGCCCAGAGCTCACACGGAGAGAGAAGAAATACAAAAGATCATAGAACTTTTTCGTTTATGTGTAATTGATTCTTATTCAAAACACTTTGATTAGAACAACTGTATGTTGTTAACATCGGCTACAGTTTCATTTATTGCGTTTTTTTGGTTTGTGGTGTGCCCTGTGATCTTTTCAATAAAAAAAAAAAAGTACCTCAGTTTAAAAAGGCTGAAAAATACAGCTGGCACGATAAAAGGTCATATCTTTCTCTTTCTGATTAAACATCAGTATAGTGGTGATCAACTTCAGATGAATTGAGAAGCTAAAATGTCATTGTCTCATTAGCTATTTGCATTAACAAGCAATGAATTGGTGTACCAAATAAAATGGCTAGTGCAGATATATTAAAACTTTATCTACAGGGCTTAACAAATTAAATGTATAAAACTTAGCTAAGTGAATCTTAATAAGTCTATATTTATACAATAAAATCAAACTTTTAGTTTTTCATCATTACATGTGGCAACACTGAGCAAATGTACTTTACATCTTAACTTAAATATTGCTCATATTTCTAAATCAATCAGCTGAATAAGCTAAAATATAGTATATTATCACCAAGATAAGCAGAAAGAATTAATATAAATGAATTACATCAACTTTGTTAGAGTTCGATTCGTCTTCAGTGCATCTGCAATTCGTTTGGCTCCAATCGCTCCGACTGTATTCTTCCGTACACTGAAGTGTTGCGTACATGAAATGAAAATATGAAAATGCGTCATGTTGCTCTGTAACTGGAACCACAACAATTAAAAATGAGACAAAACTTACTTCAGGGACACCAGTTTGCGGTTGCATTGCAGAACTTCTGCAAGAGCCTGAGCACCATCCTCCTCAATGGCATTGTTCTGGAAGCTTAACAAAAAGTCAGAGAAAATTGAAATAGCAACTTAGAAAGTTGCCCACCTTTTATTAAATATTTGGGTTTGTAAAACAACATAAATGGAAAATCTACTTACTTGATTGATATCAGAGCTTGATTCATTTTCAGAGCCTCTCCTAGAAACTTTGCACCTTTGGATCCAATATTGTTGTTTCGGAGGCTGAATTACAAAATACAAAGCGGCTTAGATATTTAAAATAGTATTTTAAACACTGAAGTGTATTCTACATGACCACGCAAGATAGGCATAACTTGGGAAGCACATGGCCCACTACTTATCAAATTAATTTAAGAAACAAATCTCACTTGAGAGATGTTAGCGTGCGATTCACCAAGAGGGCCCGACTCAGGGCTTTGGCACCTTTATTGCTGATCAAATTGTCCGCCAAGCTAAAAGGATGAACAAGAGAAGCAGCTGTCAGGTATGACAAAATGCATAACGATACACATCTTTCCCTGTACAATTACATGATAGCCAGTAATCAGCATTCACAATGTTTAATAATAATAATTAAAAAGTTCTGCCATTATTCAAACAATCAAGCAATTTGTTTGAAACTTAGTACCACGAGATACAAAAATGTGTTTTACTTTCAATGAAACATAAAATGCAATCTCACCTTATTTTCTGGATGTGACAGTCTTTGGCACTCAAGAGACTTCCCAGCAGTTCCATGACATCATCTTTGAAATGATTATTTTCCAACCTGTGTAACATTTGAGACATGTTTTAGCCTTTGATCTTGCTCTTTAGCTGTAGCTTATTGTAGCACCATGCAAAGAAGAACTGACCTAAGATGGCTACAGTACAACAGCTGTGGGAGTAAACTTTTTACTGTTGTGCAGTTCAGAGAGCCTGTTAGGTTGGTCCGTTGACTGCACTCAGGAGACACGTGCAGTAGGAAGCCCAGCACGACACAATGACTCCGTGTTAACTTTTCACCCAAGCTACCATGCTGCAAGTCCTCCTCTACACTTCGCAACAGTTCTGTGTGTTGCAGTTCTTGCAAACAGTAAGCCAGGTTGACCGATCGCAGGGACACCACAGCACCTCCGCTAGACAGAAGGTCGTGCAAAAACCCTGCTGCCCACACCTTCTGATTACCATCATCCTTCCCAAGGGCCAAGAGCCCTGCGAGAGGTCTAAGTGCAGCTGGATACAACAGGCCTGTCAGGAAACGAATAAACACATCCAAGTGACCGTTTCCAGCTTGTTGCGCATGCTGAAAGGCACTTTTAAAGTGGTTTTGGAAGCCAATCTTTGGCCAGGACATGGTGCTTTCTGAGAACAAGTCAAAGATGGCCCGCTTTGAGGAAACATGATAGAAAGTAGCAGCGAGAAACTCTTGCAGGGTCAAATGCGTGAATCGATACGTTGTGTGTATAACAGACTCCAACTTAATAAGAACCCCAGCACCAAGACTGCTTTGAGTTACCAGAAGATCTATCCCATAGGCCCTGAGATCCTGTTCACTGAAGGTGTACTTGTGCTTCAGCAGGCCGTAGAATGCAAGTCGTCCAAGGTTTCCTAGCAGTTTACGATTGCTCCCATGAAGCTGCTCTGCTTTTACTGGCTCCCTGCCTCTTGGTTCGCCCAATTCTGCTTTCATGGAACAAAAATGGGAATATATCTCCGTGCAGGTCCTTGGAAGGCTCTCCTTTGTTTCACTTTGCATGATGTACAACAAAGTATCAGCCACCATCCAGCAGATACATGGTATGTAGCACATCACCATCAAGATCTGATTAGACTCTAAATGTGCCCATATTTTGCTGCCAAAATCTTTCTCAGTAAAGAAATGACCCAGGAAGGTTTTGATGTCAGAGGGACTAAATCCAGGGATCTCCGTCACCCTGTCAACCAGTCCTCCAGGGATGAGAGAAGCAACTCCCGGCCTGGAAGTCACCCACACTGCTACGTCAGGGAGAAGATTTCCTCGGATTATATTAGTAATCAAGTCATCAATGGATACTTCTTTCTTTGGGTCATTGCAAGGAGCTGCGTCAGAGAAATTTAAAGTGCAGCGGAATTCATCCAAACCATCAAGTATGAGGAGTGTCCGACAGGTCCCACTTAGGACCAAACTGGGATCTTCCAAATGAGGAGAAGTTATTCTTACCAGTTTCTCAGCAGATAACTTTTCCAGTGAGTTCAACTCGCAAAAGCTGAACGGTAAGACAAAGTGGACATCTGTGCAGATGGTGCCTTGGCTCCACTCCCTGATAAAGTGTCGTACCCAGGTGGTTTTGCCGATACCAGCTACCCCAACTGTGAGGGATACCCTTGGAGGTAAGCTAACTCGTGTTAGGGGTTCAAACAACTTAGCTAGCCCCAGCTGCCTGAGATGATTTATTTTCCTTCCGCGGGTGACTCCCACCTGCATCAGGTCATGTTCTTTTTGTTGAAGGTCAGAAAGTCCATCGACTAGGAGTAAGGTTCTTGAGGAAATGTTCAGTTTAGGACAGCTGCCTGAATCTCTGCCTCTGTATTGTTCACATCGCTGCAATAGCACCTCTTTGTGCTTCTTCACCATGGTTTCTAGAGACAAAGAACAGTGGTTTTATATACAGTATATAT
>JBAMHX010000024.1:13877456-13896461 GCA_037177515.1 Pseudomugil tenellus | reverse complement strand
AGAAATAATGATTCATATCAGACAGAACAGTGACAAAGAAAATGTTTAAACATTGCTACACATATTTACAAGTATTTATTTTACTGTGTACATGACATTGGAAGAAAAAACACGTTTTTAAAAGATGAATTGTGGATATAATGTAAAGTCTTTATTTCCTCCAGTGTTTTTGTCAAATAGTCAGTGTAAATGTTTTCTTTTGCAGGTAGTGAAAGCTTACTTTAAATGTTTTAAGGTTTATATGAGTAACATCTGCAAGTTCCTGTTTTCTTTTAATAATGATTTGAATTTGCACATGAAGAAAAAGGGAAAAACGTACTGTCAAAGGGGAAGTATCTTATTACCGGTAAGTTGTATTCATCTAAAAAAAACATTTTAAAAAAAGAAAACAAAAAAAACAAGCACACTGCACAACTGTTCCGCTGTTCATTCAAGGGTCAACACATTTGCATGTCAGTGTAGGATTGGTTGCATTAAGCTCCTAATCAGGCTTTTTCTAACTTTGCACAATATCTAAAAATATACACATTAAAATACATTTCATAGTCACTCCTTAAAATAAATCAACTGGAAAACCATTCCGACTGCAAACATAAAAACAGGCTTCATTTGCCAAAACGGGTCCTTTTTGTATGCAAAAACATCAGAAATGACATTAAAACTGAGGTGAAGGAGCAACATTAAAAAGAGGAAACATTTCACAGAATTTATTATGCGAAGAAACAGTAATTCTGTGCAACTTGGATGAAAAAAACCATGTTAAAAAAATTAGATGCACTGTCCATGTAATGAGTGAGGGATCAGCTAACCGGGTATCGAAGGCAAAAGGCACACAAAATGTGAAACATAAAATAGCTCTGAATACAAAGCAATTTTTCACCTCCAAAAACAAATAGCTCTCATCTGAGAAATTACTTCAGTGTCCCCATCCCTTTCTTCTAATTATGTAGGAAAATGTAAACACTTTGCTTTAAGCAAGCACCCAAAAGTGGTTAAAAATACACATGAGAAGTTAGAGACATTCACATTTAAGGGACAGTTGAGCCCTTGGCGTGAATAAAGGCTAAAATGGACAAACACAACAAATGCAGGACTCATTTTGAAGAATAAATGTAAGCTGAAGAATTATCACCTTGATGACAGGCTTCTAGGTAAAACCGCGCTGCACAAGTTGACCTTCCTGCATAAATCAAAAGTATAGCTGTTTAATGTAATCAAATTCAAAGGTTTTACCCACAATAACATAAACAAGTCAGCAAAAATTAGCATTAAGGACTCAAGTATTTAGAAGAACAAAAAAGCAAACAAACAAATCTGCTTTTCCAGATTTCATGCCACTGAAGCTGTAACACATATCACAATCCATCCAACAGCACTGTCATAAACATTTCAGTCTTTTTTTTTTCTTCTGAAGACACAAAGAAGGACACTTCCGGTAGCATTCATCCCAGAGCAGCTCTGCAATCAGCAATATACACATCAAACAAACCTCTGATTATCCCCGTCTCTAGCTCGTTCAGCTGAATCTGCCCATGTGCACACACAAACACACACACACACAGGCATCCAGATGAAAACATGTTAATTCAAAGTCTGGATTATAGATCAGACAGTCCCTCTGCATGTTCGCTCAGCTCCATGGTGGAGTAGTCCAGAGGATGCCTGAGAAGCAAACAACAGAAAAATAAAAACACATACACAGATTTAAAAACTTCACACTCTAAATAGCTCACTGATGCCTCAATTTCCAAAACACCACCCCACTAAGAAAATTACTATCATACTTATAAACTGTTATTGGTTTTTAACTTGCCAATGCCATCATCATTAACCTTTTCTAGAACAAACTTCAATAAATTCTCAAGTATATTGATGAACTACTTGTTATTTTTCAGCTATAGAAATAGATCACAGGAGAAAATGGGGTTTAGGATATATAGCACCTCCCCAAAAACTAAAGAAGCATCTCAAACACTGATCTCTCATACAATTAGACAGGTATTACGCTTAGATCCTGAGCTTTGATGTGTAAAAAAGAAACACATCATACATTTGGAAAGTCTGAAAATGTGACTGTTGACATTTTAGCTTCAAGCCCACAATGATGTGTGCTTGTGTGATAGATGCTTATATTTCTGTAAGTATAACTCTCCCATTAGGATTAGGTGACCACTCTAAAAAATATTTTAAATGATATTTTATCCAACCACAGTAAACCTTTTCCTACATGATGGTGCATCTTGAGATTCCTCCATTGCCAGATAAGTCACTGCTGCCTTTCTCCAGTAAAAATGAAGATGTCCAGTTTAGGCCTTTTCCATTTACACACTGAAATCCTACATTATTAATAGAGTCTTTTAATTATATGATTCAACACCTTAAATTTTTTTTTGGGGAATTCTGTCCTTTCTTTGGGTATCTTAAGAATTCAATTACTTATTTGCACATTTGCAGACAAAAGAGAGGTACTCAGACTCTTAGCCTTACTTAGCACTGCTTTTGTACCCAGTTATGATAATAATCATAATCTGTTATAGCCATGTTGTTTTGTTCTTTTAAAACCTTATTACTATCCCTGAGATATTCCCTTCTCAGCTTAACATGCGTACAATAACACAGTGCTTTGGGTTCTGTTTCCTGCTACACTGGATGTGAAATATAAACAGATAAGAGAAGTTCAGAGTTTCAGGTTTAAACAGATTAAACAAATAAAACATTTTGAAATTGAAATAATTTTTATGCTAATTCTCCTTATTTTTTAAAATTCTTAAAAACGATTAACATTACTGTACATAAAATATTTATTCTTGTAACTATTTTGTAGACAATTCTTTGCAGTCAGTGACTTCCTGAAGTTTGGAGCCCATGAACACCTCCTTTGTCACTCGACCTTTACAGCAGCTGTCTAGTTATTGCTTGTTTCTGGGTCTTTCTGTTCACTCCAACTGAAATTCACAGCCAGTGAGATTGAGATCAGCAGAACATTTCACTTTTTTGTCTTAAAAAGATCTCCTGGGTTTTCACGGGTTGTTTTGGGTTTTTGTTCAACTGTGATGTAGCATCAAATCAAATTCTGAGCAGAAACTAACATTTCTGACTTCAGATTTCATGTGGCTGCTTCTGTCTGCTGTCACACCATCAATAAACAGTATTAATCCAGAGTCTATGGAAGCCATTCATGCTTTTCATCAGTTTACCACCTCTATGTCGTACACTAGCTAGTGCAGCTAAAGTGTGCCATTAGTATAAATCATAGTAGTGGCAGGAAGCTGTTCCTAGCATCACCATACTGTCTTCTTACCAGGATTTTTTTTAAGAATGCTGTTCCACAACAAGGAACAGGTGTTTTAAATGGTTTTTTGGTAAAGCCTAATCTGCACTTTTTATTCTTGAGGCAGTTAGTGGCGAACTTTCTCTATTTCCTCTCATGAAGTCTACTCTTTAAAGTAGAATAGATATCAGTTCACCTACTTTCTGGATCATGTTATTCACTTGGTGGAATGTTGTGAAGAAGTTTGTCATCGCTATGGAAAGGATGCTGCAACACTAATCTCTTTCGGTCTCTTCTGGATTTTCCAAGCTTACAAGTGCACTCTTTCCCCTCACGATGTACAAAACTGTCAATACTGTCACTCCTAACATTTCTACTATCTCTCTGACGAATCAATTCTTTTTTTTTTGCAGCTGAGATTCTTTTTTCCACATTTGCTGAGAACTCATTTGACTGCATCTTACAAATGCAAATTCCCCCCCATGTAATCATCTCCAAACCTTGATTGGTGATGTATTACAGCAAGGGTCTCCAACTCCAGTCCTGGAGAGATACTATCCTGCAGGTTTTGGTGCTTCCTTGGTGCGAAAGATCTGATTTAAATTCATATTCATAAGTTATCCAATAACTTGTCATCTTCTGCACCTGCTTGTTCACGAGGCATCAGTTTGGGTGCGGTGTGTTGCAGCGGGAACAACTGAAACCTTAATGATAGTTGCTCTCGAGGTCCAGAGTTTGAGATCCCTGTATTATAGTAGTGAGGAAACACCCAAGAAGGCCCTGAAATAGTTTTAAATTACTCCAATTATTATTGATCCCTTAAAAATAAAGTAACTAAGTCGTAATTTCTACACTTTCCTCCAATTTGGGTGTAAATACCATCAATTAAAGCTGAGAGTCTGCACTTAGTATGTTTTGGCAAAGAGCTAAAATATGAAAACTTGTGTCTGTATTCTAATATCTATGCACCTGACTGTAAAAAAGTAGTTGATGCTGTTTAGAGTTTTAAATGATGAACATGACACACAAGCACAGCATAAGAGATCATTAGAAACCAGATCAGTTTGCATATTGACTACAGAAGAGAGTATTAGTACTCGCCTCCTTCTGTAGAAGAACGTGAAAAGAGCAGCTGCAAGTCCAAGCAGCAGGAGCACTGCTACTGCCAGTCCGATCTGTAACCCCAGGGCTGAAGCTAGGAGGTGTGAAACAAACACGAGTTACGCCTTCCTTTTAAATCATTTAAACAAAACAAAGATCTAGAAAGGCCTAACCTGCGCCTGTGTAGCGGTCGGTTGTGGGATACGAACAGGCGTCTGCCTGAGCAGAAGGATTCATGTGCGATGTCTGGATGATGAGGGCTTTCTGGTAGTCTGACAGTGCCTGGATGTTCCCCCACACTCGCAGCCAGCCAGACATGCAAGAGAAGTTGGCTCCTTCCACACAGGAAAATATAAACAAACACTTTGATCAAACTGGGAAGGACCTGCTGTCATTAAACTGCAAGTGATTAAAGTTGCAGTTAAAGATTAAATTTATGAAAGTTATATGGAGTATATAGAGGAAGCAATATGTGACAAGAGGAAAGCTATTTGTGAGATGGTTTGGATGCACTGTGAAGGTAAGTTTCTGCTGAGTGATTTGTTGGGGTTGCTATGGTATCACCTTCCAGTGACAGACACCTGCCATGTTATTAAGCTGGAATATAACTACTCTATGAAGACATTTGAGCTGTTTATTTAGGATGATAATGTGTCTGTGTTGAGATTATGATGTGCTCCTGGAAACAATATCAGACGATTATTCTCTTCTTTAAAAAAAAAAAAATCAAACAAGTAAACACATAAATTACATGAAAACAACTGAAAGTTTCTCACCTTGGAGATACAGTGCAGATATGCCACAGTGGCACCTTTGCTCCAAGT
Source organism: Pseudomugil tenellus (assembly GCA_037177515.1). Classification (NCBI taxonomy): domain Eukaryota; kingdom Metazoa; phylum Chordata; class Actinopteri; order Atheriniformes; family Pseudomugilidae; genus Pseudomugil; species Pseudomugil tenellus. The sequence goes on along the minus strand of JBAMHX010000024.1, from coordinate 13,891,265 downwards.
AGTCCGCAACCTCAGCTACCTTCTTTCCATGAATTAGACTGTTGCAGTCTGAAAGAAACAAAAGTGACAGTCAGGTTTTTTGTTATCTCATTACAATGAAAAATGAAAAAACTCCTTCCTTAAAATGACAAATAGGACAAAAATTCTTCATATTAATTCTGAGAAGTTTCTTTAGAAACGAGTAGCCGCTAAAATATATAAATTCTGATCTAAATAAATAACTGCAAAGGATTCATTAAAGCAGCCGAGAGACTTAAAGTTTAATGTGTGAGAAAATACCAACCTGCTTCATAGAGTTTAACAATGAAGATTTAAAACCCTAATCATGCAATTAAAGGTCAAGTGCTCTTTTATCTAAGCAAATCCAGCACATCGCTTCTATCAGCAGTGTAAACATTCATCTCTCTGCACTGGAGGCTGATGATTAAATTCAGCTGAAATAGGCATTGAAATGACCTTTGCAACCCAATTTAGTCATTTAAAGGTAGATGTTGGTTAATTTGACAGCCATATAATCTATATTTGATAATGCAGAAGTTAAAATTAATGTACTTTGGTTGCTCATCTCTCGTTTATGCCTGGAGAGAATGACTGAGGGTGAGAAATACATTAATGTCTTTCCACAAGTACTTGCACTTAAAAAATCATCATCCAGCTCATTCATTATTGTCCAGTCACTCTATACCCTTTAAGAAGAAGAAACACAAGTTCGTTGTGGTCTGTGAAAAGGCATTTCACTTGACAACTGCTCAAATAGCATCCTTCTAAACAAGTCACTTTGATGAAAGATGAATAACGGTCAAAAGACTGGTTTAGATAAATTACCTCCTGACTGCTCTTGCCAGTCTTTGGACAGGGGTCCGAGGCAAAGGTCAATTTGACTTGAGAAGGCAGAACTTGGACAGAGGTTGGTGCTGTAAGGAGTGGGAGACGAGCTTGTCCAGGAGGACGGGCTCCTTATGTCACAGCATGAACATCGACTGAGTGAGACGGGACCAGCTTCCACTGACCTGCGCCCATTGTGCATGCAGACATGAATAAACACAAAAGTACTGGTAATAAAATATAAACACAAACAATACTCACAAAACAGATATTTGCTGAATGATGTTAGAATTAACCTAAAATGTATGATAAACGTCAGAGATCCACTTTATTGGACTTTCTCTAAAATTATGAATTGTACAACTGCTTAATGTTTAAGTACTAATTACACAAGTTGTTGTACATGCCGATTAGACACACATCATCCTGTTTACATTTAGACATCAGATAAGTTTTTTTTCAATAAATTGTCAGAAATGCTACATTATTCCATTTAATTGTCCTTCATTCATAATATCATATCAGTGTAGCATGAACTTCTTGCATTCTTACATTTCGCCCTAAAACAAATCAGGCACAGCTATTAAAACACTTATCAAACATTGTGTGAATTTGCAATCCGCCTACAAAACAGCCAGGTGGGGCATTTGGATCAAACTTGTTTTTTTTTTTTTTGTTTTTTTTTTTTTTTTGGAGGATTTCACACATAATCACAATAGAGATCTGGGAAATATAGAAGTAAATTTAACGCAATAACTCTTTCTCATGTCCCTCAAATACTATATTCAGACCAAAAGAGGATATATAGATTGATTGCACATTAAAGTAACATCATATTCTAAAATTGCTAAAATTGTCTCCAGCATTAAACCACCTCTTTGCCTTTTGACGAAGAGAATCCTGGTGTCATCTAAAACACCTGATCCTTCAACGTTATACAAGAAACTGATTGACAGATCAAGCCACTTGGTTCATATTTTTGCTTTATAGTTCAGTCCTTACAATCACGTCGATTGTACGCACCTTCAGTGAAGACAAATACTGTCGCTTCTGAGTAGTCTCTAGCTGTGTAAGCTACCGCTCATTGTATTCTCATGCTTTTCTAGGATTAGCTTACCATTAGCTACGTGGTTAACCTACGTGGTTTAACTTCGAGTACTCATGTCCTGTTAAATGATTACTGGCTATCCTTCTCTGTGGGCCACTTGGGTTTCATTACCCTTTTGTGTAGTATTACTAACTGTGTAAAGACTTCACACCCATTTGAAAATGCTACAGTGGTAAGATGCAATCTTTCAGTGACACTAGTGATGCAAGTCATGCGATAAACTGGTAAAGAAGCAAGCGCTTAACTTTCTGTCTGAATGATTTGGAGCATCTAATGTGCATCTTACTGACTGCACATCTTCTTCAAAACAGAAATTTTTCATGTCTGTGGTTTTTATTTCAGAACTTTGTCAGAAGTAAAAACAAAAACTACCAAAAAGCACAGCAATGGTTATTTAATTTCCTTGATGTCCAGATAACCTTTCTAAACACAAACACTTCAATCAAGTAGATTTCCAGATGGCAAGTTCAAGTTCAGGTTTATCTCTAGAACGCATTTACTACAACCCTTGTTTAACAACAAAAACTACACAATAAAACAAGGGAGAAGGGATACAAATCTGAGCTACAAACAAAGGTCTTAGATCTATATTCCAGTCGATATTCTTCACCTACTGAAACTGGCTACATTAGATCTCCTAAACCTCTTTTTCTTTTAAACAACTTTGATCTTTAACTAAATAAAACAGTTAAAATGATGCACGTTTGGCTCAGATTGCTTTTACCTGAGAGCTGGCATCACTTGTCTCCCCCTAGTGGTGGACAGCGAGGAAAGCAGCTTCTGGTTTTCACTGAACATTAGAACATCTCTGAGGCTGGAATTGGTCAGAGCAGTTCCGGCTCTACACACACTGAACAGATCGTAGCACAGGACCACTGCTCCTCGTGCTGGCACCGTGGAGCCTTCTGGGAAAGTCTGATCTGTCCAGCAGAGAGATGAGGTAACGGAGTGCAGAGAGAGACGAAAAAGGACACGGGGATAAGGTTTAAGCGGAAGACTGGGAATATATTGCACCATTGGAGGTGGGTCTTCTGCTCTACTCACCTGCTCCGGTGACATTTCCAATGATGTAAAACCCATCGTGGTTGAGCAGTCCGTTCAAAGGAAGCGCAATGACGGTCCCCCTGTAGTCCTGGTCAAACACAGAGAGGACCAAACCCTGCAGGTTTGCCATGGGTGGTCCATAGAGCTCCACAAAGGCCCTCTGCTGGCTGTGATTGGTCCAGTAGCCACTAGCTACCTCGCTGATGACAACACCTTCAGGAGCAGGAGGAGGAGGAGGGCAGCTGTTTTCCCTCAGAGGAGTGGGTGGAGCCACCTACGACATCATGGCAGGTTTTTTGCAGTACGTATTAACTCATTACATAATTTTAAAGTTAAACAAATGAACTTTCATGCATTAGTTTTATACGGAAGAATAAATAAATAAGCATATATCCGTAACAGCTCAATATTAAAATAGCAGCTATCAAATATATGTATAAAATTATATCCCTGAACGCAGAGTGTCGAGGATATTATGGTTTTGCCCCAATCACCGCCGTCACCGGATATTCCTCGTGTGAGCGCAATAACTCCAACAATTTTTATAATTTCATTCTGATACTCTGTTTATGTGTTTAGGTCCCCAAGAGGACGACCTGTATTGAATTTCACAATTAACCGTATATGATTTATGTTTTCCCCACTGGGTGGTGCTTTTTTCACAGAAAATCTGATTTTTTGGCTATATCTCTGGAACTATTTGTCTCATTGACTTCAAATTAAGTGCAAATAAAAATTCATGACCTCAAAATGTATCCGAGCATGACATAATACATGCCTTGTTCAATATTTTCACACCAGGTGCAACTTTGTAGTTGAAAAATCCATGTTTTGACCATATCTTTGTAACTATTTGTAAGATTAACCTAAATTCAAGAGCAAATGACCTCGATTGTGACCTCGATGCATCTGGGAATGACATCATACGTGCCTGGTTAAAATTCTAATTATGGTATAAAGTATATTTCCTTCAATATTGAGTTCAGTGAAGCTCAATGAATAAATATAATAGATGACTTGTTAATATAGTTACATGTGCGGTTTGATATTATTGTATTGTATTTGAGGATTGGGCACAGACCTTGTTCAGATTAGAGTTTAAAATTAATTATTTTCCCTTTTATTCATCACAAATAATTGTTTCTGTTTCTAAACATGCCCTCTATCCCCTTTACTCACTGAAAAGGCAGACAGGTCGTATGGGTACAAGCCTCTACAGCGGCTGAGGGACTCATCCCCAAGCAGAACATCTGGATCTTCCAGCAACGGCAGCTGTCCTGGAGTCAAAGCTTTACTCAGCTCCTGTGCATCCTTATCGGATCCCCTCTGTCGGTACACCACCGCATCCAGCAGGCCTTTCGTAGGGATCCCCCTCTGGTTAACTGACGGTGGGCCAAAAGGGCTTCGATAGAGCGCCACAGCATCTGGACCATTCTGGATGGTGTTGGGAGGCAGGCGAAGTGACGGAGCTGGCACCAACCTGTTACTGCCCAGCAGAAAGTAACCTTTGGCAGTGGTGAAGTGTCCACTCAGGCTTATTTCCCTGTAAAGTCTGTTGTTGTGTGCACTAAACAGCAGAATCCAGATGCCCTGAAGGGAAACTCTGCGACCTGATGGGTGCCAGAGCTCGATGTACTCGCCATCCTCAGCTGCGCCGGGTGTGTCAGTGTTCAGCTCATTGATCAGGAAGTCACTATTTCCCCAGGGTGGGAGGTGTGGTGGTGAATCTGTACCGCCTGGAATCACTAAAACATAATGAAAAGTAATTTGGTCAAGGGTTTTAATACTATATGAAAAGAAATGTAAAGTATAACACATTAAATATTAAAATAATACTTTACATTTTTAATATAATTTTTTTAATAATTATGTCATTTTCACATTATTTTACCTTTTTTGCGATATCAACTATGATCCAAGGTAATCAGTTTGAATCAGTTCAATGCAGCAATGTCAAACCTTCAATATGTTTTATGTGTTAAAGAGGAGGCCGAAAACTTAACCCTTAAAGACCCAACCAATGAACAAGTAGTAAAAAAAAAAGTCATTTGATAATAATGGAGATCTTTATGTGTCCTTTTACAAAATATGCTTAAAATGCCTCACAATTTTTATATATTTCCCATTTATTACTATTTGATATGTCAAAATGCTTATTGTGTAATCTTCTGCTTTCTGGTGCCCATTAAAGAGCAGAAAACAAAAATCTGACAGTAAAGTTTTTACCATAAAGTGATGCAAAATGTCTGAGTACGTAAATGTATCATATATATCACATCGGGCTCTTATGGGTTAAAGCTGCATTTCTGATTTGCTTCATACATTTGCTTTGTTTTTTTCTCCTCATGCAATTCCAACAACTTGACGTGGACCTGTATGACCACTGCATGCCATTACAGAGACTTATGCAATGAAGGTGAAAAAAAAACAGCTACTGATGGAATATGGCCTAAATAAAATGGTATAAAAGTATATAGAAAAATATATTTACTCCAAACAGAACATATAGTGACATGATTTCCACAATGAAAAACTCCTTAAGGGCAATGTGGTTAGAGTGCAGCAGCACATTTATCTTCTCTTTTTTCCACTTGGGTGTAGTGAACATTTCTCACAGGCGCCACAGAAAGCTTTCTGGATAGATGTTTGTACAAAAAAACAGGTTATATCTTATCTAGCTTAACTAACAACAACAGAGATCTCTCTAAGCAGTACTATGATTATGGATGTGTGTGTTAATATAAAAAAAGGCAGACAGGCAACAGATGATCTGACAAGCAATGCAGCTCATGCAGCCACAGCAAGAAGGAAAGATGAAAAAACTACAGAAAATATTGATTAAGTTGATCAATATCACTACCGTATCACTAATGTATTAGTATATCTAACAATTTGCGTTTTCCTGCACTTAATAAAGAAAATAAATGTAACTAAAACAATTCAGTTGATTTATTGTAAAATTTTAATTTCATTCTCTGTCAAACTCAGAAAGTTTCATATAAACCGTTTAAGTTGTTGAGTAATTTTAATTTTTTAAGAAGATTTTACAAGAGAAATGTGAGTATGAACATGAATGTACAGATATTATCGGATGCAGGTTAGTACGTTTGATACGCAGCTTACATAAGCATCTCTCACGGCTCAGACATGTCATAAATATGACAATCAGGGAAAGTCAGTCTTTCTATTTCATCTTGCAAAGGGCCTTTCTCCCTCTATCAAAGCACTGATACTTTCAATCTTTTCTTATTTTCTAAGAGAATTGATTGACTGGGAGGCAGCACCATTGCATTTCCAGCATAAAATCCCATTATGATGCAACCCAGTTTGAAGTTGACCAACTTCATAGTGACAATTCAGAGCACAATCTGAAATGACCTGACCAAACCACAAGCATATTATATTACATAGCAGGTCCATGCTGCTGCCCTACAAGGACATAAATACTATCAGCAGTGGAGAACAAGGACGGATAGCCAGAGGCCCAAATCTCCCAGATCGTGGCCTGTTTTCTATGTTTCCATCAGGAAGACTGCAGCATGAGGGCCAACATGGAGACTCTCCCCACAGGCCATCTGGGTGCTCAATGAGAACACTGCTTCAGGCTGGCCTCTACTCACCACAAGCACCGCAAACACAGTCGCATCGTATTCAGATACAGTAACTCAGAGATATTCTGTCTGACAACTACATGTAAATACTTGCCTCACCAATTATTCATTTTCCTATTTCACTCAAAGACTTGAAAGACGTGTTGGAGAGTGAACACTAAGACAGGTCAACACAACTTTTGCTCATCCGATTCCATATAAACGTGGTATATTTAGTCTTTTGGTTTACCCTCAGATAAGTTTTTTTTAAAGACATTATATCCAAGTTAACTGAGGGAAAAGAAACATTTAACTGAGATCTAAATGAGACCAAAGTTTCCAAAAGAGATGATATATAAATAAGAATTCTTTCACATAATACATATAATAAGATTCAAACTTATTTTCCTCATTAGGAAAAGGTGAAAACCTCCTTATAGTGTTTAATTATTTTCTTTTCTAAAGCCTTCAGTCAGATTACATAAAAATCATAAGGATAATATTTTATACCATCAATGATCTGGTTTTATATGGTATAACCTTGCTGTCACCAGTAAAGCTACTGGGGTTTTTTCCTGCTGAATGTCACAAGTTATTTTTTATGTTGTTGATTTGTCTGTCTGTTAGCAACATAACAAAAAAGTTATGGACAGATTTAGATTTTAACCCTGGAGAACCCACAGGGTCAAATTTGGCCGCCTTGTTTGTTCATTTGAAATCCAGTTCTAACAGAAACAAAGCAAAATAAGAATATTTTTACATGGTTTTACCAAAATATAAAATAATTTACATTGACAGTGTTTGTTATTGTGGTTCTTTGAAATGATAGACCTAAAGCCCAAAGTGGCCAAATTTGACCCCTGTGGATTCTCCAGGGTTTTTTAATAAAAATAATAATAATAATAAAAAAAAAAAAAAAAAAAAAAAAAACCAGGAAATATCTTAAATGGAATAAAGATAAAGTTATTTCATTTTGGGAGTGATCCAAATCAGGTATTTTAATGGATTCTTTACTATTAGGTAGGGCTGGGCGATTAATAGATTTAATTGATTAATTGATTAATTCAAATTTTTTGTTTATGAAGATTTGTTTTTATGAAAATCAAGATTTTTTTTTTGCCTGCCCAGCACCTTTTGGGCCTTTTTACATCAAACTAACATCACTGTACTCCTGCTGATTTCCCACAAATCTGCATAAACACATCAACATACAGCTAGCATAGAAGAGCATGTTCCCAAAAAAGGCCAGTTTCCTTATTATTTAGAATTGGTTTACTTTTGCAAACATGGATTTGGAACAGTAAATGCCTCATTGCAAAATCTGTTTAAGGGCTGTTGCTACCAAAGGTGGAAGCACAACAAATTTATTTCAACACCTGAAACAGAGGCACTCTGCAAAGTGGGAGAAATTGTGTAGTATACAACATGCTCAAACCAGCAACCACATAGAAAACTCCACCATGAAATTATTTTGACTCTGTCCCCTAACAGAAGTCGGGCACAATGGAAAGCCATCACGAACATGGTCTACAACTAAAAAGCCTTTTCATTTTAAAGAATATTTTGTTGTTTGTATTACTTTTTTTAACAGAAGGGGGAAAAAAACTACAGAAAAATTGAGAAAAAAATAAAAAAATCGGAAATCGGATTTGGTTTGAAAAAAATCGGAGATTTTACTTTGGGGCCATATCGCCCAGCCCTACTATTAGGAGATAATTTTGCTGTGAGCTTCTAACACAGCAGATAACGCCCAGTATTTTCTTAAAAAAAAAAAAAAAAAAAAAAAAAAAAAAAAACACATAAAATAATATTACGATGCTAAATCCACTAAAAACGAACCCAGATTAGTGCCATTACAGGAAATCGGAATTTCTCCAATAATTATAGCAATTTCCTTCAGCTTGGTGTCTAACATTTAATTTCCAGGATCAAGGATTCTAAATAAGATGTTGCATCTATCCTGATGACGGCTAATAGATAGAAATATTACCTTGAAGTATGCATGAGCGTGTTGGCATGGGAGGGTGGGGCTGTTGGGGTTTGTCTCAGGTGAGTGACCCTGTGGCATGACTGAACTTTATGAGTCCTTCTTGATTCTTAATTAGACACTTATTTGTGACAAACCACTTAATTTCCTTTAATTCCAAATGAGTGAAAGTTGAACAGATTTCTTTCACACACAGCTCATTATCTTTCATTTCTATTTATAAGTATTTCAAGGAACACCATCCAGCTCTAGCTTTCACTTCTCAACTGTTCAACACTAGCTTCAGCCACTAAATTTTCATTTGTTGCCTTGACGATGGATAAGGAAGTCCGTTGTGTCTAATGTCGGCATATAGTTGGAGGACAAGGAATGTGAGCATAAAAATAGTCATCAAAATGATGCAATGATTTATTTATACATAAGTGCCATAACAATCTTGCGCTGCTTTGATACTTTCATTTTAGACATTGTAACATATCAGGACAATAATGTGTTATGTTTGATAATATATTAACATACTAATTTATTCAGAGTCATGATTTCTGGAGCAAAACAGATTTTAATTAAATTCGGTGTTGGTTGAGATCTCAAAAGCAGACCTACTATATGACTCCATGCAACTCAAACAATGACAGAGAAAATTTGCAATTCACATCAAAGATACTGTATCTATGTGGACCAAGAGCACAAAGGTCCAAGAGAAAATATTTACATTTGAGGTGCCCTCCATGCAGGCCCACAGGAAGGTCTAAATGGATTTGTCATGCATGAATGACATCCAAAGACTTACCAAAGCTGTGAGGGCAGATCTTTGGCCAGGGACATTGGTTGGGCTGCCCAGGAGTTTGAGGGGCCTCCCAGAAGATGCCAGGATCTCTAGTCCAAGTAGCAACACCGCAACGACTGAGATAGAAGCCTCCCTCTCTTAGACTGATGACATGATGAAATTATTAGGAAACAACAGCAATGAAGTTATTTTTAGAATATTTATGTTGAGGATATAATGGTTTCATCACAACACTGCATATCCTTCGTGTGAGCGCGATAACTCGAACAGTTTTAACAATTGGATTTTGATACGCAGTATACATGTTTAGGTTCCCAAAAGGATGAACTGTATCAAATTTCATGATTATTGGATTTATGGTTTCTCCACCAGGAGGCCCTTTATGCACAAACATTTAGATTTTTGGCTATATCTCTGGAACTATTTCTCTCATTGACCTCAAATCAGGTGCAAATAAAAGGTCATGACCTCAGGGTGCATCCTGTCCAGACGTCAAACCGGGCTGGTTCAAAGTTTCCACATCGGGTGGAGTTTTGTGACTAAACATGTGCAGTTTTATATTACTGTATTGTGTCTATTCGGGGATTGGGGAATAGGAGGATTGGGGACGTTTGGCGATATACTCATAGCCATGGCTTCCGATGGCACAGGCCTTGTTTTTCTTGTTTTTATCATGATCTTATTTTACATTTGACATTGTTTTATTGTTAGATCCGTTTTATATCTTTTAACATTTGATGTATTTTTAGTTTTCAGCACTTTGGTCAGCACCAGCTGTATTTAAAGTGCTTTATAAATAAAGTTGACTTGGCTGCACCATACTGTGATGGGCTATGTATTAGATTAAGTTTGTGCAGAACTGTGTAATTATAATTTTAAAAGTATATAGAGAAATTTAAATCCTTATATTGTTCAATAATGCATTTTTATATAAAAAAATAAGCTAATGCAAGTGATGATTTATCATAGATTGCTAATATAACGATATTAGTGTCTGCAAATTTTATTCAAAGCAATAGTGAAACAAAGAAGAGTCGCATATGGCAAATAAAATTGTTATGTTTAAAGTATTAATAAAGCTGTGGTCAAATTTTACTTATTTTAAGTGAGTTCACATTATTACAAAGAAGAGACCAAATATGACCACATCTAAAACACGTGAACCAAAGAGGAACTGAAGCGATGAGCGCCGTCTCTCCTTCCCAATGTGAAATGCTCGTAATGCGTTGCTCAACACACAAAACTACTGCCTGGGACATCCCATCTAACCCAAAAAATATGCTTCTTTTAAATGTGTGCTTCTGTTAAGGGTTTGTTAAAGAGTACGTATATAAAAAACAAAAAGGTTCTTGCCTGTTACTAAGCTGGTATGACTGCCTGCCGGGTATGAGAGTTTCCATAAGGATGGCACTCGGCTTTTTTCCAGGTCCGGCAAACACAAATGCATCTAGAGGCTGAATCTGGCTCAGTGGACTTCCCACTGAGAAGTCCACAGCTCTGCCACTATAGATGGCAACAGCACCAGACTCATCTCCTGAGACAGAAAGAAAAAAAAATGAATAAATCAAATGACCAAATAAATCAACTTTAAATGAGAAGTGCAGGGAAATGACCGTATCGGGAGCACTGACCTTTCATGAATTTCTTGTCTATGGTCAGAGAGATCAGTCCACTTCTGGAGGTGACCACATCCATACTGACGCTGACCTTGTCTGTTTTCCCATCCAATACAACCAGAGCTAAAGGACCTGCAGCCGGAGCTGCCGACAGCTCTACAAACCCATCCACCTGTCCTCCACCCAGCTTCAGCTCCGTAATCACAGGAGTGGTCGCTGCCGGGACAGGCGGGGTGCAGTTGTTCCGTTGTCCCGGTGAGGGCGAGGACACCTGGAAGCCCCACTGATCTTCAGAAAGCAGGCACCTCTCAATTGACTCGTCCCCCTCCAGCGCAGCCTCGTCCTCTATAAATGCTGGCTCCCCGGGAGTCAGGGTTTCAGCCAGGAACTCTGCACCTCCAGTGCGACGAGTCATGTAGACAACAGCATCCACCAGCCCGACCGCGGTGACGTTCATCTTCTCGCTATAGCGAGCAGCGGATGAGTGGTAAAGGACAATCGCATCTGGGCCGTTCTGGACCGTATTTGGTGGCAGAAGGATGGCTGGTTTGGGCAACATATCCACCGAACCCACCAGGAAGAAACCTCTATCATCTGTACTGTGGCCCTTGAGGTCTAGCACCTTGTAGGCTATATTTCCATTACCATTATAAAACACAAGGGTGTAACCATCCAGCGAGGCTCGTTTTCCACTAGTGTGATACAACTCCACAAACTCTGTGGTGTCCAGTCTGGGGTTGTCAGCGTTGATCTCACTGATGATGAGGCAGGGGTCACCACCAACTACCACCACCAAGCAGAGACAGACAGCTGTGGCCACACTGACTAACATCTTTTGCAGCTTCTTGAAAAGACTCAACAGCAGGAGAGGTCCTGCAAAAGGAAATAATAATAATTATATTCTTTTGCAAATGAAAGCAACAGGGTGAATCAACTCAAATAGTGCTCTCATTTTAATCATGTTGCGTAAAAAGGCTTCTCACAGGGATCTAATTTTATCTAGAATGCTTGTAGTTCGGATTTATGAGGGAAAACCTCAGAATATGATGAATGAGTCTACTATGGGTCTATTTTTTGTTCATGGTGGCATTGGGAATGCACGTCCTCTGCATGAGTCATGACATGTTGCGAAACACAATACAGGCCAACAGATTGAAACTGAATCAAATCATGACAAGCTTCACAAGTAAAAACGCTAAATGGCCACGAAGTGATTTGAACAAAACGAGATCTATTTGTTTTTAAATATTTAGAGGGTTTAAATAAAAAGCCACAGGTATTTAAAAGATCTCTAGAAATCTTCCCAGCAGTAATGTTAAGTATAAAATGTGCGTAAAAGTGGCGACAGCAGCCTGCACGACAGCCAGGTTTTACTCCAGTTGGGTTCTGATCTCCGGCTTCCAGTTATTCCAGTCACGCTTGGGCTGCTATGCATGCATCTTTCCGTCGGAAAAGAAATAAATAAAAAAAAAAAGCTGTCAATCTGCTTTCTTGCACCACTCTTAAGGTCCCAAAAGACGTCGCGACTTACCGTTTTTTCTCGCTTCCTGACGGTCAGAAATCACTTGCAGGACTGTCCAAACTTTTCAGCTCAACGCGAAAATCGTCAGCAGCGTGAAATATTGCTGGTAAAGTTTGCTTTCTGTGCTTCGCCGCTCCCGTCATTCACAAAGCAGCACTTTCTCTCCCCCTTCCTCCTCCTCCTCCTCCTGTGGGCGGTCACTGGGGGGATGATGCCTGCTGGAGGAGATTTCTCCTTCTCACACTCGGTTCCCCATTCCTTCATTCGCAGCTCCAGACAAACCAAATCAGTGAAACGCAGCGAGTTGAAACTGATTTCTAAAGTAGATCAACAATGTTTTGATTTTTATGGTTAAAATGTAACATTTTTTGTGGAAAAGGATCTTCTGATGAGGCCTTGAAGCCCTGAAGGGGGCCCCTGACTTTGTGAACTGGAGAAGAGCGGGTTTCAGTCACACTAATCATGGTCTTAATCCCGCCTAGTTTTAGTTTTAGACTACAGTGTCTGTGTTGGACACATTTCCTTCATTAGACTGTCATTTAATTGGAGGCTCAAAAAATAAGTAAATAAATAAATAAAGCCTCCGATGTGCCCACACTCTTCTGTCTCCCAGTCTCTTTTTTTATTATCAGTATTATTATTATCTTACTGCAGGATTGTTTGTTGCATTATTGTAGTTTTGTAAGGCTTCATTTGCAGGAAAGACCCCCAGCCTGTTGTTGGGTCTGTACTTCTGTGTGTTGTTCTATGGCAACAGTTCTTTTTTCTAATTTTAGATTTAAGGTTCCCCATTCGCGTCAGACATGAGTTTTTCCACTGTCACTCCATCATTTAGTCAAAACATGTCAAACCACAGTTTTTTTATATAAAAAAAAAAGCAGTTGACAAGAAAAGAACAAATCAAAACAGACGCAATCAACCTCAAGCTTCAATATTTGATTATTATTTGATGATTATAATGCAGAGGCTACATAATAATTAATATTTTTGTTGGTCAACACTTTCTTTGGGAAACTTAAAACACCTAAAACCACCAGATTTAATGACCTCAAAATAGGCGATAACAGAAAAAACAGCCAAACTGCTGTTTCTCTTCTTAACAAGTTTCTCTCTTTATCATTTAAATATAGATACATTTATGCAGCAGTGATAAAAAAAACACAATTGTATCAATCAGTTTATTATCTTATCAAAAGTAGACACTATGTAATGCAGCACAATGTGACCAACTAATACCTGCAACATGATCTGTAATGTATCTATCTATCTATCTATCTATCTATCTATCTATCTATCTATCTATCTATCTATCTATCTATCTATCTATCTA
>JBAMHX010000024.1:13855787-13867381 GCA_037177515.1 Pseudomugil tenellus | reverse complement strand
TGTGTGTGTGTGTGTGTGTGTGTGTGTGTGTGTGTGTGTGTGTGTGTGTGTGTGTGTGTGTGTGTGTGTGTAAATATTCAGTGTGTTCTGAAAACTTCTGAGATTTCTTTGCTACATGTATAATTTAACATTTACGTTACACATAGTTTTAAAATGACATACTTTTCTTCAGGTTCATGGACTCACGCCAACTGTACAAAGACAGCAAAGGCTCATGGGAAATATGTATTCATTGTACCTGTTGTGACTGTTACCAAATGTGAGGTATGTGCATTACTACTTTTGTTGTGTTCATAGTAAGACAATGTTTTTGGGATGTTCAGTTCTGTTGGATGCTAAAAATTTCTCCACGGGCGTCTCTAACAGTACAGGGAAAGAGACTCACCACATTAGCTATAAATTACGTATCTTGTTGCGAGAACAGATGATGTAGGACAAAATACGGATCATTAACTGCATTCTGTTGTTCATTGCTCTCTTTTACTTAGAACAGGGTTCATACCATGAAAATACTGGATTATCTGTTTTCGGACAGTTGTGAATGCAACATGACACTTTCAACAGCCAAAAAAAAAAGATTTCAATTTGACATTTCTGTCACGACTTTAAATGTTCTTAAATGAACCATTTTTTAATAATATGTTTGCTGGAACAATCTCTGGACTGTGGTGAAAACAGCTGCCAGCAGTGGCAATAAGTTTTTTAATGCAGGTACAAATGCCAGTGCTCTGTGTGAGTCTTTGTGCCATCACTGCATCCATTTGGGGGTCCTTGACCTGAAAAACGTTGAAGACCCATGATATAATTCCTCACAACATTAAAATAGAATTAAATTAAATAGATATGTGCTTAACTAATGCATGACCTCAAATTAATTATCCCGTTTCTTTCGCATTAGTTAACCATGACCACATCTTAATAATGCGTGGCCACGGCATAGCATTTTAAGGCCAAGCATTACTAATCTATGACTGTTATTTTTAATCAATTTTACTACTTTGGCTGGATATGTGCAATCAAATATATTAATTGCAATTACATGTCAAAGAAACAAAATGTTAACATTTTGGCATTAAAATTCCCTAAAAAGATTTGACCAGTAGTAGATATTTTTTGTTGAGTTGTGTCATGTTTCAGCAACATTAATCCCGCTCTGTGGATGACTGTAGCTCAGGAGGACGATTCCCCTGACTACTTGCTTAAGTGTCCTTGGGCAAGGCACTGAATCTTGTGTTGCTCCCCAATCTGTCTGTTGGGGTAAGAATGTATTGATGAATATGACATGTAGTGTAGAGTACTTTGATTGCGCAACATGACTGGAAAAGTGCTATATAATCCATTTCTGTGTAGTTTTCTAAATCTTCAATACTATATTTTCTAAAATTCTTTTGCAGCTATTTCATCTCAGTGATATGAGTGTAACGACCATTTTTTCTGTCAAGGATGAGGAGGCTGGTTACTTTAGATTGAAAAGAATATAAATTTAATAATGAAGAATAAAAGAAGTTAAACATTCCTTGAATATTAAAACAAGAAGTGAGACATACATTAAGACATACAGACATGGTACAAGGTTATAAACCAAGAGATCCCTCCAGAGATTTATTGTCACACAGAAGTCTGAAACTAGTCACTTAGAAGTCTGTCACTTATAGACACCTTTGTTTAAAGACTTTGACTATGTGCATCAGTCTGAGTGAGGCCTGTTCTTATGATATGACAACAAAACTGAGGTCTCGTCTAAACATTTCCCTGATGGAAGGACGCTGGCCTTGCAGATGTTTTACTAAGGTCAGAATGAAATCAGTTTAGGAGCCTTATGGTCTGACCTTTCAGCTAGACATTAATTAAAAACAAGGTAATTAGGCTAATATATGAAATTTCCCCAACATGAGCTAACATGCAAGTATGACTAAACCTGATGTAAATAAATCTTTACAATACTGTCTTGTCAATGAACTTGATTTCTGCCTGACTTATTTGAAAAATTTTCCCTTTGGCGGTGGTGGTGAAAACAACTTCCAAGACCAAACACGGCTTCATAATGTCATTAAGCTTCATATGTTCCTATTACTTTGATCAAACTTTGCTTGAGGAACAAATTACTTGCAGTATATTTGAATAAACCACTACTCATGCTGTTGATGTAGATACATCCTGCTGGCAATGAGTACATAAAAATTGAATCAAATTAAATAAAATTAAGCTTAAACTGCCTTGATGGTTCTGGTCCATCCATTGTTCATGAGCTACATTGTGAATCAACTATCTGCCTTCTTGATTATTCCTCTTCTCTTTTTCCTGCATTTTTTCCTCACAAGATGTTCTCACTCCCTCTGGGTGCTCTGCAATCCAAAATAGCTGTTTCTTCTCTTCTCCATCTTGCTCTTTTCCTCCCCTCTTCCTTCAATGTTTCATTGATTCAGCCTAGACAGGGCATGGGACAGTGTTTCCCCTGGGGGGCATTCTGGGTAATAAATCTAATTCCTGTCTACATCTGGAGGCTCATGGGAAGGTTCTGGCCTACTTTTCATCCAGACAAATATATCCACAACTGCAGGAAAGTGGGATGAAAAAAAAAGTAGTAAAGAAGTGAAACTAAATATGTGAGTTAGCTTAAAACCAACCAAATCTTTGGTGTGAATCAGGGCTCTGCTAACAGCTGAAAGCTTAGTCGAATTATTCGGGTGTCTAATGCTGTTTTTCACACTTATTTCACAAATTCTACTGCTCCTCCTCAAAACTGTGCTCTCAAGATCAGTATGTCCCTACTTGCAAGCAAATGTGTTCTTCCCACCTAATAATTGTGTTTCTGCAGTCAGTACACTGTTGCTTGTCCAAATGTCCTGTATTTGTTGCAGTTTGAGCCATTCACATTGCACTCAACTTGCTTTCTGCTTTCGGCTTTTATTCTTGGATTATTACTCTTCGACAACTGTGAGACAACTCTGGACACAATCCCCAAATCGTTCAAATAAAGTGTTAAAAATCCCCTCCAGCAGCTCCTAATTTCCTTATAATTCTTATTTACTAATTTTTTTGCCATGAAAACCAAATCATGGAGTTAATAGTGTATCAAGTTTGACTTATTAAAACTTTACTTGATGAGCTCTTCCTATAATCCAGCCTCTCAGTTCTTCAAACTGTAGGGGAGACCAGGGTCAGTTGCAACAGGAGATGGTTGCAACATATAGTTTTTCTCCAATCAGAAATCCTACTAAGTTGGATACCCCCCATGCTGGAGAAGAAGCAGTCGAATTGGAGAAAAGCTCCAGGATTTATTCGAAAAAAATGTTTTTAAGAAATGAAAGTATTTTTTTTCAGCTTTTTTTTTTTAAACTGTTGTCAGTGTTTTTGTGATTCCAGTGTAACTTATATATTTTAAAGGAGTGACATTGTATCTTTTAGCTAATATTGATTTGTGTGTGTCAGGTTGCACTATTAAGCTAGCACATGAGGTCTTGTCATGGCTAACAGTTGTTGCAACTGTCCCCATACTGTATATCTATAAATATATAACAAAAATGTATTAATGTAAAATAGGCTACACAACAGTGTTTCTAATATTTTATTGGTTTTTAAATAAAATAATTGAAATGTCAAATAAAAATTTCATTGAAAGCCTTTTAGTTTTTCAATTCAATTGATGTTTTTAACATCTGCTCATAAGACATTGTGATTGAAGTGAATCAGTAATTTTTTTATCAAGCGGATGTGTAATTATCACTAACATAATCATATGCTTATTTTTTTAGATTATTATTTTTATTAACACTGAAATATTTTGTATTTATAACATGTTGCAACCATCCTTGGACAATGTTGCAACGGTCCTTGGGCACGGGGACAGTTGCAACATGTGACTCCTTACATTGAAAAGTTAAATATGAAGAAAGTCCTTTATGCAACTATCTTTAAATGGTTTAAACTAATAACAGACAGATGTAAGTTTATTGTATAAAAAACGGCGTCAAATGCGAAAAGTGTCGCAACTGTCCCGAGTCTCCCCTACATTATGTTTTATAGAAAGTTGTTTGAGTTACATTATAAAGCATGAAGAAGTGCTTTTATTAATAAAGTTTGACTGAATGATTGATCTACTCAAATTTCTGCCCTTTTGAGCCTGGACTGCGAGCAACCCAGGAACCACTTATGGGCAAAGCTACACAATGTGCAGCCATTTCCTCAGTTAAAACCTTCTTCCCTGTGTTTGAATGAGCCTTGCACCATAGACACGGGATGACGCCTGATGCAGCCTGGAAACATGAGCCGTTCGTGGCTGGCTGCCAGCGGCACTGCTTGGGGCTTCGTCCCTGGCGACATGAGTTGAGAATGAGTTCATAACAGAGAAATCATGCCCTTTCACAATTGTTATGGCTGAAACAGTTAAAGTCTTTATAATAAGTTTTATAGTAAACTAAAGTTGTTTTTTTTTTTTTTGGGGTTGAGCTCAAGTCTGGAAGCGAAGGGAGACTCTGCCTCACAAGAGAGTCATTCTAGGGGACACGCCATTCTGGTAAGCTGCAACTAGAAAGAACAAAATGGTGAATGTGGTAAAGCCTCTGATTCTTGTACTTCATGGATGAAAATAAGCAGCTCTCATTGTTTTATTCATCTTTCTGGTGGTCCAGCAACAGAATATCAGCAGGTTGAGGGGTGTCAATGATATTGTCTTGAGAGGAAACACATGAAAGAAAACAACTTTTTAGAAATGTCTGCTTGTGCTTCCGCCCCAGGTGAAAAGATAAAAATGTGTCATTCTATAAATTAGTTTTGTAGTATAATTAAGTTAATTGTGAGCAAAATTTGTGTGAAGCTTTATGAAACATGCAAACCTGTGTTTGGTCTTTTTCTCCACATTAACTAAATGCATGTCTGTAGTTTTATTGCAACTGTTTAACATTTTTGGTAAGAAAACACATCAACTTCTTTTTCCAACTAGTTAGTTTTTTTTTTGAAAAGCTAATATTTACCATCATCCCATCTGTCAAGGATTAGTTGGATCCTCCATAATGTGCCTTTTTGCGGCTCAGAAGATTCAAACCAGAAACCCACCTCTCAGTTTCCATAACACAAAACTCCCAGAATCATATTACTATAAGATTCATAAGTTTAACCGTGATAAAAAAAAACTCCAGCTCATGTTTGCGCCTGGTGTGCCGTTTACTTGTGTTTGCAGAGATCTCCTCCACCCACTCATTTTAATTCTTCATTAAATAGAGTGAATGAGCCTTGTGCACATCCTCTGTGGGAGAAAAAAAAAAAACACAAAACAATACAAAAGCAAAATGAGCATATTTGTCCAGCTGTTGAGCTGCAATTAGGTCATGAGAATAAAGCCATGAATAATCATGTCTCACAGATTTGAAGAACCAGATTTATATGTGCAGAAGTTGCATGAACACATCCAACAACTCTGTGTTTAACTGGTTGTAAAATATATATTTATTGAATGTAACAGAAAATATTATTATTTTCAATTAATTTAAAAAAAATAGTTGTTATATATTTTTTTTTAAATCCTGATTTTTAAAGCTTTTATAATCACATTTCACCAAAAAAAAAAAAAAAAAAAATGACCGTAAGGATATTTATCACGTTATTATGTGTTGTTGGGGCTTCTGGCCATCTTCACCTTTGCTGTCTCATCTTCCAAGAACTGATTTCACGTCTCATGCTGCTAAGCTGTGTGCAGCCCAGGGATTCTTTCTGCCTCACTGTGTCATCGTAATTAAAGAAGGAATTTATAGTCAGGAGATCAACCATTTCTAAGGCTTCATTAAATTTTAATGGTTTTCCTGAGTGGGAATTGGGGAGGAAATTGGGTAGGATAATACATCACACTCTGGACAGCACGATACGGTCAATGTTAGGTGGCAGTTGCGAAATATCTTCTCTGACCTCAAGATATATTTTTGTGTGTGTGTGTGTTATCTCCAAAATAAAAAAAACTACATGGTAAAAACCTTTTGATGTTTACATTTGAGACACAGTTCATTTCCTCACAGCTGCCCACAGAGGCTCTTTCTGCTGGCACAAACTCTACAGACACAGCATAGTGCATGCTGTTACACTATGTATGAGAAGCGACCACAATTAGCCTGGTAAGCCTTCTTTCTCCCTGAATGGTCTTTTTTTCACTCTTTCATCTCATCATTTGCAACAAGAGCGAGTTATTTCTGACTGCCTCACTAATGATGACTACTTCTGGTGAAACAAAAGCAGACAATCTGCTTTTGTTACCCTGAGCTGAAGGTGAGCTGTACCTGGATTGATTACAGTGGAATGCCTCCTTCTATTCTAAAATGTTTCCTTAGATTCATTCATTGTTTCCCTCCACGGTTGTTATTGTTCTCATCCAAGTTAATCTTGACGGTCAAGGCAACTTACTTAAAAGCACAATATAATCAATAAATATCACCAGGAGAGCATTTCTGCATGCATAAATAGAGGTTATTTGGAGAAATGTGGCTGCAAATCAAAGTCTTGTCGTAATCTTCTGAGGCACATGAAATTTTCATTCCTTTTTAAATCACCATTTGTTATGGAAAAAACCCAGCAGAAGCCTTATTATATTATGTTGTGAACATAAAGACAGTTTTAGTTTCACAGCACTGGACTCAAGTATTCACACAGTATTGTTGCAATCCTTTATTTACGGACATCTATGAGCCCACAAAACACAGGAAAAGACTAACGAAGGAGAATACAGATACAGTATACATCCATTTATCATTGGAAAAAACTGGAGAAAAAGCTGAAGGTTTGTTTTTATTGCGGAGTTACATTTTCCTGCACTCACAACCAATAAAGACTCATTTAATACATTTCATACCGACACTGACAATAGCTTTTCTTTAACAGGACTTTTGCTCCAGGCTTCAGGACTGTCAGGGAAAAAAAATCAATTGTTAAGCCCAACTCTGCTGCTCTGATGACAGGACTCCTGATTGGTCACCACTCTGGGAAATTGTTCACAGCTGCAGTTTGGACTAGCCGCCAGCTGTGATGAAAATGATCACAGTGGCTTCGGGAACACTGAGGGATGCTTTTCCTGAGTACGAAGCTCAGTCTGCAAGGTCACAGGCTCATACGTCTCACTGTTTACACGCCTGCATATTCAATCAGTGCTGCCTAATGAGTTCCAAGAGTTAAATCTTGTTGAAGGTTGCTTAGTACACTTTCAGGTCCTCATTAGTTTGAGGATGGGACGATTCAATGAAGACACAAAGATTTAACCAAGCTAAAAAAGACATTAGCATGCAGATTAGAGTAGAGACATATGATTATTGTCTGTGAAGCACTCATATCTTTTTGATTGCCATGTTTGTCATTCCCTCTTCTCTGTGCACCCCTCTCCCCCCATGGATGGGCTTTTAAGTTGTTTTTATGCAGCTATGCATCCTAAGATAAAAGGAAATGGATGTTTGTTTCACTTCCAACAATAAAGGCTGTCGGCTGTATTTCTTTTCTTCAGGTTTAATTAAACTAAATTGTAATTTCCAAAGCTTTTCACAGATTTTTCTACAAAGTGGTGCTGATTTTTTATTTAAAGGTTTGTAGTGAAAAAAAAAGGCTAGTATAGTGACTGAGCACATGCAGTGTGCTGCGTGAAAGCCTGGGGATTAGTATTGAGGGAAAAAAACAAACAAAAACAAAGTGTGGCATGAAAAGTATGCGCTTTTCAATGCCAAACACAATAGTGATCTTTAAATTTAAGTTAGCTACAGTTTTTTGTTTGCATTTCAAAAAATGGTTTCAGGTTTGATCTAGGACGGAAGGGTACAGCAGCCATCAGCATCAAGAACAAGACAATTTAAATGTTTTTTATTTCGTTATTATAATTATAATTATTATTATTATTTAAAAAAAAAAAAAAAAAAAAAGCTATTACAATTTGAATTTCCCTGGAAAGGGCTAAATATATTATTTTTTATTCATTCATTTGTATTTCATCAGATTCCATTACCCAGTTTAATTTCTTTAGCTTAAAAGGTCCTGGAGATATCTATGAATCAAATGCTTAGTCACTAAGACACAGATGAGACATCATTATTTTGTGTTTATCCTTCAAGAAGACATAACATACTAATAATTTTGTATCCCAGACAAGTGTGTTTTTAACCACCCAGGATACCATGAATAATAAAAACAATCAACAAATTAGTCTAATTAGGTCTCAAACTCACAGAAAAATGAAAATGTCTCTTTGTTCTGTCTCAATGTGACAGTAATGATACTTGTAGCATAACAATGTTAACTTGTGTTGCTCTGAACAGAACAAAAACTACACATTTGGAGTTGGTTAATGGCATTAAACTCATGCTGTCTGACCATGAACTCAGCAGATGAAATATTCTTCTGGCCCACTCTTGACTTTTTGGTTTGTGAAACCAAAGTATATATGTGTGCAAATGTTTCAGTTTCACAACTTTTGGCGAGACAAGGCAGAATTTCTCTGTCTTTGATGCAGATTAACTAAACCAAAACAAGCAAGAGTTGAGCCTGCAGGTGTATTAAAGCATTTCCAAAACAGATTGAAGAGAGATTGAACATATAAAGAAATGTTCCCATTTGGTTCTTCTGATCTGTCTGTACAAGAGGTTTGTATATATATTTCAATATTGTATTTAAGGCTGCAGGGTGTATGCAGGGGTTTTCTCCCAGTACTCCGGCTTTCTCGCACCATCCAAAGACATCTGTTAGGTTATTTGGTCACTGTAAGTTATCCCGTGGAGGGAGTGGTTGTTTGACTCTCTGTATTGACCCTGTGATGGATTGGTGACCTCTTCAGGATGTATCCTGCCTCTTGTCTGCTAATTGCTGAGTTAGGGTCCAGCCGCACCCCTGTAACCCTGAATTGGATTTAGCGGTATAGAGAATGAATAAATGGAGGAGTACCCCAGAAGCATGGCAGAGTTTTTCTTAGTTGGAAACAGGTGTTAAAAAAAATTGTGTAATTGTGCTTTAAATAGAATAATCCATGTCTTAATTCATATTAAACATTTTGTCATATCTAAAAGCGCAGACTATTTTCATGTAAAATAAAAAAAAGTGTGCTAACAACATTAGCTTTTGCAGAATATGTTTGTAATTATCATCACTATCAACACGTCTAATAAAAGCCACAAGTTGTGAATTTCTATGCACTCACATCTGTTGATTCATCTGGCTGAAGTGAAAATGAGTCTCAAAATGTTCCCACAGCTTGTTCCACAGTGTCTGCTCCCATTTTGTTTATCCTGCAGAAAACTGTGTCATCAGACAAAGGAGAGGATTTTAGGTTTTCCTGCAGCTTCTTGCAGTTATGAGCTATTTTCTCCCAGCCTGAGAAACTCAATACCTCTGGTGGGTTGCAGTCTGTGGTGTAAATTCTTAAAAAAAAGAACAAACAAAGAAAAAACTCCTATTACTAGCAGAATATTTCTTTCTGTTTTTCTTTTACTTCTTTTGCACTTGTCTTCGGCAGCATTACTGATACATTTGAACTACATTTCAGCTTTTTGCACAGACAAATGATTGACAGGTCGTTTTATTTATTCGGCATGCAGAAATCCAGGCTTGTGAGATTGTTACAATGAATTAAACTGGATAGTAAATATAAATTATAGTTTATGTGCATACTTTAATAGTTTTAGAAATATTTAGCACATTATCATTAGAGTGTACATAATCATTGCATTTGTTATTTCAGGCATTTTTCATAGTCATATAAAGGAAAGAAATTTTCTGGAAAAAGAGAAACTTGCAGAAGAGCAAATGAAATTAAATTTTCATACCTCTTTCTGGTTGACCCATTTACCCTTGGATGGCTCTGTAACATAAGGAAAAGCATTAAACGTTTAAAATTTGAGTATTTCCAGATAAACTCTAAAAATCATATTCCACACGAGAAGCTTATCTAGTTTAATCGTTATAAGCTGGTATCTGCTTCTGAACATGTAGAATCTACAGGAAAATTATAACATACTGGGCTCGGGAAGCTTTATATTTTCTTTTTGTAATATATTTGTGTTCTGAGAAACTCTGACCAATCAATCATGAAAGGTTTTTGGTTGGATGAAACCAATCAAATAGATTGTGTGTACATATCTCTGAATAAGAGCCACACGCTTCCTCTAAACTACCATCTCTATCTGCAGAAGGGAAACAACCATGTGAGTAACTCCAGGTCAAACAAATATATTTTTATGTGTTTAATTAATTTGCACAGTATAAAAACATTTAGCAACAACATCAACAACAAAAAAGCAGATAGATCATATGAGATGAAAACTCACCTAAAGAACAAAAGAGCAAAAAAATACAACAATTTACCATAGTATAGGTAATAAGAATCACTGAAATACAACACATTACCAAATAAATATAAATAAAACAAAACATAATATAGGCCAGCAGGATAAAATCTCCAATTAATGCTGTGTAAGTATGCGTACATGTGAACATGTCTGTGTGTGTATCGTGCGTGTCAGAAACAAAACCAAGAAGAGAAAGCAAAGAACAAATTCTAACACAATGTAAGTCCAGCAAAGCACCACATATCCCATGCAAAGTTTATCCTGCATCTATAGAATGTTATAACTTCAATACAGGGAAACCAAATACTCTTTTAATTTAGTTTTATTGACAGAGATGGAGAGTTGTTTATGATGTGCTGAGGATATCTCCACAGCTCCACACCACGATGCTTCAGCAGCAACTGAACCCTTGTGAGATTATTACACGGAGAGAAATAATTGATCTTTCTAATCCTATGTTGATGAACATTAGAATTTAGACTGAAAAAATGACCAAAACACTCAAAAAAGATCTTTCCTGAATCTGGTTCTACAAACAAAAGCACAAATTTCAGTTGTGTTTATGTAATAAATATTTAAGTTATTATAAGTTGGTTGTCATGCTGTTCTCCAGCCACACTACAGCTCCAGACCCAATCAGCCCGATCACCTTCATCTGCCACTGGATTAATCAACATGATCACCTCCTGCTCCCAATTCCCTCACACTCCATATAACGTGCACTCCTCCAGTTGTTCCCCGTTGGACAATGACAAAGACAACTGCTGTGTCCTCTTTCTCTTTCCTGTTTGCGCTGACCCATCTTCCTGGACATTCTGCAGCCCGCCTTCCAGATCCTCATCACAGCAAACCTTTTGGACTCCTCCACATTCCTCATTAGTTTCTCCTCATTCTTTATACCAATAAATCCAGTTAACCTTCCTTCTGTCTCCAGGTTCCAATCATTACATTGGTGAATTAGTGGGTGAACAAAATGGAAATAATTGATATAAATAATAAATAACACTTGTCCAAGAATTTTTAAACTTGTCCAATATTTTAAAAATATACATATTGCTGCCTATAAATAAGATAATCATACTGAACCCGAAGAATATTGCAATTAAAATCACAGCTATCTCAATTGTGTTTGACTGTAAAAATAATTGTAGAGGAATTTCATGTATTAACTTAATTACGTTGCTCTTAATTAATGTCTAGCTGAAAGTTCTGACTATAAGACCTTGGTTGTTGTAGTCAAAGCAAGGCCAGCATCTCTCAATCAGGGAAATGTTTAGAAACAGATAGTGACCA
>JBAMHX010000024.1:13844889-13855687 GCA_037177515.1 Pseudomugil tenellus | reverse complement strand
TTCATTATTAAATTTATATTCTTCTCAATCTAAAGAAACCAGTGTCCTCATCCTTGACAGGAAAAACGGTCTCCTGCATAATGATTTTACAGTCAACACACAATTGAAAGATACAAAATATGCTCTATGCATATTCATTATGATTTCGTGCTGATATGATTTTTGCTTACCAGCTGGAGCAGTCTCAGTTGTTTACTATAACAAACCACCTTTTAAGGAGAGAGATAGAAAAGTTTTACATTGTGCTTCACTTGTGAAGCTTTAATGTGCAACACCCAGATTTGGCATTACTTTTCACCTAAACATCCAATTTGCACATGGCAACTAACATATTCAAAAACAAAGATTTATCTTTAGTATTGATTCTTAATATAAAACTTCATCATCACTGACTACTAACAAAGCTATATTCATGTATATGTGTGATGTGCATCTGAACTTTTAACCTTACTGCAGAGCTTGGTCACATCTGTTTGGTTCACTGTCCCAATGGCATAAGTGTACGAAGGTAAATGGGTCATCAGAGTGGGATGAAGAAAATGAACAGCGACACTAAAAACACAGCTGGCTTCAGTTTCCTGCTCAGACATGCAGATACGCAGACTCCGGCGCTGCTTAGTGCATAAGGGGAATCAGTTGTCCAAAACACTCAGATGTGGATGACGATCTGATCCAGAGCGAGTGTGTGTAGTGTGTGAGTTTGTTTTCATGTTAGCAAAGAGCTTAATGTTTAATGGGTACACAGCTCTGTTTTGAGGAGGAGTGGAATCTATAATGGTTAGCTCATCTCCTGGATTAAGTCTTAATCATCATCCTCTTTAGTTTCTCAATGAAGTTAATTCATTTGACTTTCTGCAAGCTGCACTTGCACATGGATGCTGAAATGTGCAGTCAATATTGACATTATGAGATTTGAAATGATACAGTCTCTTTAGTCTCTGCAGACGTATGCGTTTCTATCGCATATGTCTTGATCATATTTATAGCAGCTTATCAGAATCGTCGCCATGAGTCTGCCCATGACAGATGGCACTTCCTCTCTGAGCCACAGCTCTTTAATAACAAGCATGACATAAAGAGCAAGGCTGTGAATGACAGAGACAAAGCTCAAATAAATGCTAGACAGTATATAAAGACACAATACTCTTCTACACATCTCAATTTTTTCTATGTAAATCAGGCTTAACTGAATCTGTAATTCCTAATTTGAACATCTTGGCAACTGTTAAGGAGGTATTTTTGGCCATCTTTAATTAATTGACAGTAAAGATAAGATATGTCCTTGGCAGGATTTGCCGTCTCTGATGCTGGTGATGATGAAAGCTTTTCAGTGTGCTATGAGTGTGAGAGCATTAGCTTTATTTATTTATTTATTTTGCAGACACTGGAAGAAAAACAATAAACTCCAAGAATGCCAATATTAGTGATGCACAAATGAAAAATTTCAACTGATACGATAACCGATATTTTTATGTTTACTATAATCTGCAGTTTGTGCTGGATGCAGTGATCAAAAACTGATATTTAAGTAGCTCCGATATATCTATAACAGCAAACAGTTTTGGCTCTTAAAATGTTAATGTTTTTCATGTTGTTGCAAAAAAATGTGGTCATTCAAATAAAGTGCATTATCTACAGAGATATCTGTGTTTAAATATGAAATTATATGTTTTGACAGAGTGTGTCAGTCTCAATTACAAAAATATAATCAAATATATAAAATAAAGAACATCCTTAAACATTAGGGGTAAACTTTTCGCTGTCTCATAAAAAGTTCAAACAGCGTTCTGAATGGATCGATTGACCCTCTGTGTTATTGTTTTAGCTTCAGCACTGCTAGCTGCTACCGTGGCAGCTTTGTGTATTTTCTATACTGCTTCGCTGTGATGATGATTTTTCAGGTGAGCAATTAGATTAATATTTTTGAAACTTTAAATCTTCTTCCCTCCTCTCGGACCTCTCAGCTCCTTACCATCGTCTGCTGGTACGGAGCTTCATCTCCTACTTGAAATTGCTTCTCTACTGCAGTGAAAGACCTCATAATGCTGAGCTGCATCACTATTTATTTATTTATTTATTCAGTCACATATATAAACGGCCCTGTGATAGACTGACAACCTGTCCAGGGTGTACCCTGCCTCTCGCCCGTTGGCTGCTGGGATTGGCTCCAGCCCCCCCGCGACCCCGTTCGGGAATAAGCAGTAGAAAATGGATGGATGGATGGCATACATAAACAAAAAACATTTGTTCAGTACAAACAAAACATTTGAGGTGACTGAATAGGCACAGGCTGAAGCACAATGCTTATATCTAAGCCTGTCCTTATTGACAATGTAAGCTACCAATAAACATATTTAATATTACTAGACAAAAGAAAACAAAACTCAAAAATCATTCAGACATTAAGACAACATAGTATGATAAAGCAAAATCTTAAAATAATCTCCATTCACAAGTTATCAACTTTTATACCCCTCAAAAATTGTTTAAGAGACCATCCTTTTAAAAACAAAAATGTACCGCAAGTTCTTATCCTAATATTAGCATTATTCCAAATTGAAACCCCAACAACAGAAACACATCTTCTTTTAATTTCTTTTTTTGCCTTTGGTACAATAAACCTGCAGACATCTCTGAAATCATACTTGTGCTCTTGAAAAAGAAAAATCCTTTGTATACTGACTGGGAGTAGGTTTGATTTAGCTTTATACATTATTTGCATTATTTTATAATATATCAGATCATTAAATTTCATAACATATGATTCCATAAACAATGGGTGAGTATGTGCATAATAATCTGCCTTGTTAATAATCCGTATGGCACGTTTTTGTAGGAGAACAATTGCATTAAGAGTTGTTTTAGTCGTCAATCCCCAGACTTCCACACAATGCGATAAATAAGGAAGTATGAATGAACAATAAATAATATGTAAGGCTTTATGATTTATGACTCTTCATTTGTACAAAATTGCTATTATCTTACAAATCTTTCCCTTAATATAATAAATATGAGGTTTCCATGTGATTTTATGGTCAATAACCACCCCCAAAAATTTTATCTCTGTCACCCTTTCAATCTCAGCGTTTCATATTTTAAATCTTACGTTAATTTTGCCAATTTTCTTTTGATTTCTGAAGACCATAAATTTAGTTTTTTTTTTCATATTAAGTGATAATCTGCTAACATCAAACCAAGTTTTAAGGATTTCTAACTCGTTTTCAACAGAAGACAAAAGTTCCTGTAAATTTTTACCTGCACAAAACATATTTGTATCATCAGCAAAAACAACAAAGTTCAACAGATCTGTAACATTACAAATATCATTAATATAAAGCAAAAAAGGATTTGGACTAATTACAGATCTCTGAGGTACACCGCAGGTGACCTTCCTAAACTGTGAAATTGTGTTTGTAATTTCTACAAATTGCTCCCTATTTTCCAAGTAACTCCTCCATCAAGAATAAGCTACACGTCTAAATCCATACTTCTCCATTTTTTTCAATAATATGCTGTGATCAATTGTATCAAATGCTTTCTGCTGTTCAATAAAAAGTCCAACTGAATACTCATAATTTTCAACTGCTTGTGATATTTTTTTATCATTTCCATAACTGCATATGTAGCTGTTCTGTTTGCCCTAAAGCCACACTGTTGTTCGTTAAGTAATTCATATTTATTTATTTATTGTATTTGCCCAAACAAATATCGCACCCCCACGCCATCTCCTGACACACACACAAAATTTCCCCTAAATAAATATCTGTTGATAATATCGGCCCAGTTTTACTTATTGGACATTGGATATTTGAAAATAGATAAATATCTGCAGATACTGATAATAGAGCCGATATATTTTGCATCCTTAGCTAATATGAAGGGCCAATGATACTTTCACAAAATACATGTCATTCTCCTCTTTCATTGGTAGCTTCAGTAGAGAAATATAGCAGAAAATGATCAAAAGAGCGTTACTTGCTTGAGGTCTATGCATTATGACAAGTTGAATTAGCTCAATATTTAGTGGCTCCAGCTTCTCTGCTTTCTCTATTGCTTTCATTTTCCTCTGAAGATAAGCAATCAGCAATTAATGAGAGGTATGCCCCACGGCAATAATAACCAACCATCCCTCAAAGTCAGGGTTAAGCTCCCCCTCTGCAAAATTTAGCTTATGTGATGTCCTCCTAATGTCATCAGCTTCTAGGGATTGTGTAATGTTTTGCAGCCTATTCACTGCAAGCATTCTGCTATAGGTTAGTATTCATACTAATGCAGTCTGATGACCATACTTCCCCTTTACCTTAGATTTGGATGTCTTGTTTGATTTAATCATGAACAACACACTATTTATACTCCTTACTGTCATATTGGGACATGAGGTCAGGATCCGAGGCATTATTTTATTTTACTTAAAAGCTCTGATAAGTAACAATAACCCCAAATGTAACAAAGCGGTTTTTAATTATTATTTATTTTAAACATAACAAAACAGGAACAGAAACTGGTATTAGTGGCTAATATTGGTTATATCACACAATTTACTGAAACTCATCAGTATAATGAGGTCTACAGAACAGTAAGCAAAAAGTCACTTTATGAACATTTTTTTACAAAAAATCTCTCACAAACTTGTTCTGCAAGGAGGCTTTGACTTCCAGTTATCTGCAATGTCTGCAGCCATTCTAGTTGTGCACACCTCACAACAGAACAGATGGTGTTGCGGAGTCAAGTGGCATCTATATGGAGAGCAAGCTGGCGGCATGGTGTGGAAGCGCCGTTTTCTCCTCTTTTGAACTTCAGCTTTGGCTTTCTTATTTGGAGTTTCTTCTCATCATGCATGTGTAGCTTCTCTCCTGGTAATTTGGCTTCTTACAACCACCAAAAAGCAAACAGGTCAGGTTATTTGGTTATTCTAAATTGATCCTGGGAGTCAGAATGAGTGTGTGAGTATATTTGTTTGATGTCTGCACTTGCGAAGGTTACAAGAGATGTTTAAGATTAATACATTTGAAAAATATGCCATATTGAATGAATCTTTATTAGGTATTCAAATACTAAAGCATGTTAATTTTTGCTAAATTTTTTTGGTTTATGGGTATGTATGTATGTACTTGTAGCTGTATTTGGTTGATAAATTACAGCTAGGCGTAATGATTGCTATTGGCAAATTCACAACGTTGGAAAATCTGCTGACAAAAAAAAATGTCTTGACAAAGCTGAACTATTTCCCAGAACAGAACAGATGTACAAATGTCACAAGATGTAAATCATGTCGACACACTTCTTAAATAATATGCAACATCTTCAAGCCCTTAACTAAAACCCTTCTTCTTCTACCTCCTTTTCTTTCTAGATTCTCTCCTCAGCACATTATATACCCATCCTGATGCATGGAAATGCATTCCAGAATAAATAAAAAACACTTCCACCCCCCTCGATCCTTAAGTAGGACTGACGTAGTTGCATGGGAAGAATGACGCAGATGCGTTCGTGTGAGTAGGTGGTGTATTCCTCGGGAGAGTAGCAGAGGGGGCAACGTTGCAAAAGGGAAGTGGGACTAAGGGAGCAGAGAGAGGGACACGAAATGAAGCAGGACAAGAAAATGGGAGCAAAAAGGGAGAAAACAGAAGAAGAGGGGGAATGTGACAGGGATAGATTGATAAATGCGTGTTTGTGGATGCCACAGCGAAGCAAATCCTAATTTGCCACACTAAGCAAGTGTGGCAAATTGAAGTGATGTTTAAAAAGTGGCTGGAGGGGATTCATCTCACCCCCTTTATTATCAGCTTAAAGTTTTGGTGCATCACAGAAACATCAAAACAAACTTTAACAGTTAAGTTAACCATTATCAAAGTATGATCACATGCATGCTGCATAACAGAGTTAAGCTGTGTCCGCATAGCAGCAATATGCTTATGCATTAGCAGTTCTACTTAGCAAAAGTGACTTCTGCATACTGGAGGCCTTTGAAGCTTTTGATATCTGCACTGATGAAGCATTTTTGTTGAAATGCATTATTTATTTATCCCTATATTGTTTTTATTTAATGCAGAACGAGCCAAAAGAACAGACTAAACTGTGAATCATCAGTCAAAATTTGCTAAATGTCTTCTTTTTCTTTTTACCAGGAACTTTTTATCATTCAGTTCTACCAATTCTTAAAAAGGGGTTAGATACCTGATCTCTTGTTTTAAATATGTTTTCAACAAAATGTGACAGAAAAATTAATTACATGAGTTCACTTGCTCTAATTTCCTGCTTTTTTACTCATCAGAGTATAAATCAGGCTCTTAGAAAATGTCCTGCATGTGCTTACCTTAGCACATAGTGTAAGTTTGAATTAATAAGAACTCCATTAGTCTGTTTTGATGCTTCAAAAGCTTTGAGACTTGACAAGCACATCCAGATATTAAAATGTAGCAGGTAATCAACTACTGTCTGGCAAAAACATTTTTTTTGTTGTGCAACCACTGTTTGAGAGATTTGGCTGATAATGGGGAGCATGGTGTCAGTCATCAGGACGTAGCATCTGAATCACTTCTTAAAAATGAGACGAAAGAGTCTCATCAGGACAGCATGGAAAAATAATTATCACATTTTCTGAGGTGTTCCAGCTAATCAGTGAAGCAGGAAACAACAAAAGGTATTTTTTTGTATGCACACTATGCCCGATGACTCACATGATGTGCCATTTTTGATTGACAGTTGGGATTAAAACCTTCAGGCACATGAAGGAAGAAGATAAGGAAAGATTTATGACAACGGGGGCGAACAGAATGCTAATGTTATCTTGTAGCTTTCCTCTAACTTTGTTTTTTTTATATATAAAATCCTTTCTTTTCCCATGTGGAAAATGAAACAATCACATTTACACAGAAACAATACCTGCATAAAGTAAAGTTGGTATTTAATGATGAGCAGATATGATAATTCAATGAGAACAGTACAGACCAGATATGCAGTTATGCTGATCTGCAGAGCGCTTAAAGCACATGAATCTAGATATTTACGTAATAAAGTGTCCTCCAAGTGTAACAACTGTGGAACACTGTAAAAGAAAACATGCATAAAGCACACAGATGCTATTAGTACAATGTTCTAAGGATTAGCATCACAACACTGAAAGGACTAGATATGAGAAGGACAGCGAGGTGTCTGCTCAAAGCAGACAATACATGCTCATCATATTCCTCTTTACAAAACAGTGATGCCCACTGCAGCAAACCAGAGGGTTTCTGAGGACAACACAGAGGAAGCCTATAGGTACCATTTGTGTGCTGCTAGGCAACCTCAACAGTAAAGCTGCTAACGGATGGTGGTGTGTGGGCTTTCGAAGTGTGTTCACCCCTTTCCATCTCTTGCTGTTTCATAATGCCTTAGATGCACTTTCTGTCCAAGTGGTTACCAAACTAGGAAAGTAAAAAAAATGTTTGCTTTTCCCCTTGAAATTGCACCCCTACATCGCTCCATCTGTTCTGATGTGGGCCAGCCTCGCCAAGTTGCAGCAAGCACAGGCTAAAGTACTTTAAGAACGATTAAATTTTAAACTCTTATCCTGTTGCTTGCCATGTTAGAACGGGCTACAACCAAGCGTTTTGTAGTGTGACAAACTTTAATCAAAGCACTGAGTGTATTACGTAACAAGCTTAAAGCAGCTTTTCAAAGTATATTGTGATTTTTAACTAGAAGATCTGATTCTGATATGAATGCTGTAATAAGTCATTCACTGACAAGGTTAAAGATTTGATTTTTAATGTGCTCACTGAGGGTTTTTTCAGCATCCGGAGATCTGAAAACAGACCGCACTGTTCATATTGGTGTGGGAGGAGCTGCATCTTTTCCACACTAATTCAGCATTGAGGATTCATGTAACCTAGAGTTCAAGGTTAAACTTAATAATGTTTTTTTCAATACTGGAGGAAAACAGTTGCAAAAGACTAATATTAAGGATTATTTTATTAAAATGTCAGAGAAGTTCTCATATAATCACGCTGTCGGTGATTATTAGGTTACTTTTACTGGTGAATAGTTCACAAATATAAATAGTTAATAACTGTAGAGTTTAAAACAAGAAGCAGAAACATTTATTTTCATACATTATGCAAAGCAAATATGAAAAACAAATAGAGACTTAAACTTTATAAAGTCTGGACTAGAGATGCTTGGACCAGAAAAGGTGTCTTATGGTTATCCTCTACTTGAATGCTGATGTACTAATTATGTGGTGCATCTAATCAAGTAGCAGGATTTGCTTCAAGAGCAGCACAAACAAAACACCAAAGTTCATTGTTGTTGTGTTTTCATCTGGTGTAAAAAGGCCTAAATGCACAAATAAGAGATGATGCAATTGTGGCCTGAAGGTTCGACTTCACATAGACAGGATTGCTTTGCATTTCATAGAGATTTCACCTAATCTTTTCATGCCTTTTTGGTTTTATATCCCCAAAACCATCTCACTAACAAGCCAGAACTCAGCAAAACTTTGACTTTTTACTGTCTCAGCAGCATCATCATGTAAACAAGGCCTTATCTGGGATCTTGACTTCCAGCTGCTCGGTATCTTTATCGGTTTAGCTGTACACAGTTCCAGCCAACTCCTAGCTTGCAGTGATTGGTTGAAACTGAAGAGCAAGCATTGTGTGAGATAATTAACAAGGTGGCATGTGATGCCCTGTAATTTTGGTGATAATGAAATTAATTGGAGTCTTTTTTAGCTTCCCTTTTGTTTAACTGCTGAGGTTGTGAGAGTATCTCGTCAATCCATTTCCTTTTCTATTCAAAACACAAAGTATTCAGATTGGCACTCTGAGTCAAACAAAAAAATCGTCCAAGCTGCTGCTTCTCCAAAGCATCTCGTCTTTTTTCATGATGCATTATTTTTGACAAGGAGTAGATGGCTCTCTCAGCAGGCCTCCTGCTTGCTTCCTAAAAGCTGTTTCTCTCCTCTGCCGTTTTAACGACAAACAACACGCATCTAGTCATATCCTGTCACCAACCATACTGATTAATTGAGATTACCCTGGCAACAGAAGCGTATGTGTTTACACAAGATGCAAATCAGCTACTTCAGACTGCACCGAACTTGTTTTAATCACTTCTTTGAAACCAGCAGTGTATGCTGTCACCCCTGTCAAACTTTGCGTCTGCTTCGCAGAATTAGCACCGAGCTCGCAGGTTGTAACAAGAAGCTGTGTGAAGCTGTCAGAGGTGAAATCACGAAACTGTTTCCCTTCCCTTCATTTCATTCACAGGGAACATACAGCACATGAGTCACACTGGGCTCCGCTCATAGCACATATACGTCTGACTTTTTGCAACACCTTTTCTATTTTCAGCCACATGAACATCTGAATTCACCACAACTTCCACTCAGCGCAGCATACACCAGTCTGTAGTGGTGAAGTCAACTACAAAATGATTCATATGGAGCTTTAGCATGTTGTATTCATTTGCATTGGCTCATGAGCAAATATACTGTAACAGCATGCAAGGAGACTGGGTGAATTTGCAGGCAGTTATTTAACATAAGGCAAGCAATACTCAGATAAAGATGCAGCTTATCTGAGATGTATCTTAGAATTTAGAAAGAAAATATGAGGATACAGGACTGAAGAATTTATTTAAAATACAACCAACTGTAGATGACTGTTATTCCTGTCAAGGACGAGGAGACTGGTTTCTTTAGATTGACAAGAATATAAATGTAATAAGGAAAAATAAAAGAAGTTGAACATACAGTAAACATTAAAACATGAAGTAAGACATACATTAAGACAAAACAGACAAGGTACAAGGTTATAACCCTGGGAGAATCCCTCCAGAGATCTGTCGTCACACAGAAGTCTGGAACTATTCTGCCCGGTCACTTAGAGGCACCTGTGTTTAAAGACTTTGGTTGCGTGCATCAATCTGAAGCTGTTCTCATGATATGACAACATACCCAAGGTCTCGCCTAAACATTTCCCTGATGTAAGGTGCAGATGGTTTACTAAGGTCAAGGTAATTAAGCTAATATATGAAATTTCCCCAACACAGCATTTGTGTTTCTTTTTAGGACAGTTATTAAAATAATACATTGAATGAATAAACCACAATATCTTTATAAAAATCTTGTCATAATTATTTAAAAAGTCTCTTGCATTTATGCTAAATATTAATTAATCATTATTTAGACTACCTTGCCACCTTTAGCTCCAGTTATGACCTGAATTCACCCATCATCTCATTAACCGTATATGTTATCATTAGGCTACATTCATATCTGTATACGGTTGTGTTGTTTTCTTGTACTGATGGGAGTGTCAAGCCAACCTGTAAAACCATCTACAGCACATCTCATGCGCTTTCTAAGTGGTGTTACAGTCAGACAGATAAAGAGAAACAGGAAAATAGTGTGAAAGCTTAACAGCACTCACACAATTAATGATCAACTTAATTATAAGGATTAAAAACAACAATGTTACTTGTGCTTGTCCTGATGAGTCATAACTAAACATAATGAATATAAAAAAGGTCAATAAGACAACTTAGATGTTAAAACAAAGTTTTTCAACCACTGCAATCCTTCCTGATGATCAAAAGAGTGATGTGTTCCACAGATAAACACCTCATTGTGACAAAGTGTGACGCGATTAGACTGATTACTCATAAATACTATGGGAGCACTAGTGCATAAAGCTTCACCATGGATCCATTGGCAATGAAGATCTTACTAATGGTAGGTGTTAGATTTGTGTTCTCATATGCTCTCTTTTCTTTTGTTTTGTTATTTGTATATCTTATGTTTATAGTAATCCCC
>JBAMHX010000024.1:13816384-13832357 GCA_037177515.1 Pseudomugil tenellus | reverse complement strand
TATATATGTATGTATATATATATATGTGTCAACCATTCAGTGAAATTTTAGATGTGTTGCTTCATACTGTATTACCTTGTGCAGATCATCTGAAGTCTGAATTTAGGAGTGTCCAGTACTGTCACTATAGCAACAGATGTGATGAGCTCTCATGTGAGCATAAGGGAACCAAAAAAGACGGATGCAGGCGCCAATGCAGACACACATAAGGACCGACATAGGACTAATACAAGAGCTAAAACCTAATGAGCACACAGAGGAGCATTCACACCAAATGCTTTCATGAGCAGCAGCACTTTGATGAAAAACAGAGCTGTAGCTTTGCCCTGTTCACAACCAATCAGCAACTTTAAAAAAAAATGCAGCTCATACAGCCGTCATCTTTCCACATAATAAGCACCAAGGCCCTGCTATACCATTGGAGGAAGCCTGTGAGATCAAGTTAAAACGGGCAAATGGATTGTGATAACACTTTCTGTTTAGTTGGGATTAAAAGGTGTAAACCTGAAAAGCACTCCTCATTAGGTTTAAGCGACTGATGAAACTCCACTAATTGAAAATCAGGGAGCGTGGACATTTCATACGGGGTAATAGATGTTGCCTGCAATGATGTTAGAACTACAGGTCATTGCAGAGCAAAGCAAAAAGACTTGATTTTAATTAAAATGTCCCAAAACAGCTAAAGAAAAAAAAGATGAGAGGATTAGCAGCTGCTTCAATGTCTTACAATGTGACTAGCTTTAACTTGCACATCTATACATTTAATTTGTTATGATAAACTGTACAATCTGTCATCTTTCATTGCTACATACAGTGCATTGTCCCAAAAGCCACTGTAAAACTCTAAACCCCCCTTTACCCGTTGTAGAAAATCAGTACAGCTACATATTTAAACTACCTGATACTGTGGTGCACTCCTAAAAATATCAAGTAATGTACAACATAGTCATATTTATCCTAAGAGTTATCTCTCTATGCAAAAATCTTGTGCTTTAGTATTTAAACAGTTACACGTACACACTCACTCCTGTGCACTCACACCGGGGGTAGAAAAGAGTCTGTAAAGAGCGCATTTGTCTTTGTTTTTAAACCTTTTTCAGCCACAAAAAGCACAACCTCTGTGTTCTGTTGCGTTTCACCGTGAATTAATCTCACTGAAAGCTCTTCAGAAGGGCCAGATGTGTCTCCCAGCCAATATGTGGATTTCCATTAATGATTAAACAGGAAGCGATCCAGTGTAGAGTCCTGAGTTGATGTCTATCACCCAGTCTAGACACCTAAATTAAGTTACGTCTCATAGAAACTGCTACATCTTTTTTTTCTTATTATTATTTTTCTCTTTGCAATAATTTATCTGGGATAGGTCTGTTAGTGGTTTTATGCATTACTTCAGTAGAAAGTCTAAGAAATGGCAGTTGAGGAAGTCGCCCTTAGATTTTCGGTCAACATCTCCTTATCGGAGGGAATTTTGGTGTTCCTGGAGCTAAAACTGCAATGAACACTTAAGCACAGAGACACGTTGAATCTAAGTATAGAATCAGTAGCACCACCACAGTGTAACAAGGGCAGAAAACACTAATGTCAGGTTAGCAGGAAGAGCAGCATATGGAGCATCAGCTAACTCTTAAAAACTGCCTGCATGGCTTCTCTGCTTGGGAAGCAGTCTTTGGTCACAAATCAAAACCTAAATGGCATTGAATATCAGCAACTGGGTGTCCAAGTCTACCACTGATGGATGATGTCCATTTCCACAGCTCCTCTGTCATTAAGTATGCCTCCTTTTTTTTCGTGGACTTCCTGTGGTAGGCCTACTCACTCACATCTCTTCACAGCTAGTTATTGCTGCGAAAGGCCATCTGGTTTTCACTTTAACATCTGTGTGGTCACACACAGATTTCTATAGCGGTCGCCATCATCATCTGGCTTTTGTTCTTCTCTCGGCCAGGAGACTGGTGCTGTCCAGAATCCTCTCTGGGAGATAGTGGGTCAGAAAGAACGCTACGCTTGAGTGGTGCTGGACGCAGGCAGGACGTTCCTGGAGGTGTGGATGGCTCGGGGTGTCTGTGGGAGGAACGTGAAACAGTGGATGTCGAAGAGGACGTGCAACTGCCTGTGCACACTCCTGAGTTTGACCTCTCACCTCTCTTTGCTCTGTAGGACGCCCTGCGCCTGAGCTCACTGACCAGCTCGTACTTGATAAAGCAGAAAACATCCTTAACCCCACAACGTTTTTCTGGCTCAGCGGCGAGCAGTCTCTGAAACATGCGTAAAGCGTCATCGGTGAAACGACGCCACTGAGATGGATACGTTCCCACTGGACACCCCGCTTTCTGCCAGCGGCGAAACTCCTCGTAGAAGGCGTCAGTCGGCAATGCCGCTTCCCAGGGGAAGTTGCCTGTCAACATGCAGAACACCAGCACGCCGAACGCCCACACATCCAGGCTGGTGGTCACGAGAAAGCCTTCCGCACGGTTAGCGCGGCACACCTCTGGCGCTGTGTAGGGGATGGTGCCACTCACCCGCTTCACACGGCAGCCCACACGTCGGGTCATGCCAAAGTCAGCCAGTTTGATGCGCCGGCACTCACGGTCAAACAAGAGCACATTCTCTGGTTTGACATCTCGATGCACCAGACTCTTGCTGTGCATAAAGTCCAGGGCCAAGCCAAGTTGTTGCATGCAGCGTTTTACCATTTCCTCTGGCAGACCAACCTAATAAAATGGAGAAAAACAAAAAGAGAACATTTATATACTCTCAGAGACACTTAGAGAAGTGACAGCAAATAGTTTAATTTTAACTAGGTTATATATCTGCCTTAACTGTTGTGTTTTTTGTAATATAGGCATCTTTTTTAAGACATGAGCTTTCAATTTGGGTTGTCCAAGAAGACTTTTAACGTTGGTATGAAGCTGTGCTATACAGGAGATTTTCTTCATATTTTTTCTGCTCTTTTAAGACTTGTTATGTTGACTCTTCAACTCTCTCTCAACTGATAATGCTCTCCAAATTCAAGATTATCAGTAAAATAACACTTCTAATCTCAATGGAGTTGAAAATAAAAGAGAAAAGGATGCAGGGCAGGGTGAGGCGGAGAGAAAAGAATGGAGATTTAAACTCTTTCTACCAAATGTTGTGATGGGTAACGTTAGCTTGCTAGCTAACAAAACTGACTAGCTCCAGGTGCTAACGGAACATAGGCCTATCCCAGACTGTAATGCATCTGTACACGGCTTCAAGACGGTCCTTGCAGATCCCAATAAATAACTCAGTGAAAAACTAATGGGAGATGGAGTTGCAGTACTGATTATCCAGTGGTGGTGTCATCCTGGACATGTTACTGTTAAAGAGAAGATCTGCTCAAGAGACATGGAACTGCTAGCTGAAATGAGCTACATGCTAGCTCCATGAGCCTACAGTCCTATAACACCTCCACTCACCCTGTCACCCTGCAGCTCGGTCAAGGACCTGAACACAACCTCATCTCCCTCCAAATCTCCTGACGTCAAGACCAGATGTGTCCGTCCCAGAGTTCCCTGCTCAAGACAACTATGTCCAATTCTCCAGCACCAGTTCAACACCAGTCTGAGTCAGAAAAGAATACCAGTGATGTGGAAATATCCTGCCATGTTCCAGTGCCTGGAAAAACTCCAACCAGCTGAACCAAATGACTACAGAATTTGAATTTCCCTCTGGGATTAATAAAGTATATTTCATTTAATGCCATTTCATAATAGCCTACCTTTGGAAAAAAAATAAAAATCACTGAATGTGAAAAGGGACATGCACCAAAAAACATCTAATGTAGGACTCTTGACTATAAATTCAACTGCAATCTTTTTTAAGAGCTTTTAAAAAAAAACATCCATGAAACCAAACAATTTCAGCATCTCAGCTGGAATAACACTAAGGCAAAGAGAAAGCCTGGACAATTACAAGACTTCAATCCCTGGAGAACTTGTTAAAACAATTGGATGTGAACATTATGACCGACTTAAGCAACATGGGTTGGATGAGTATAGTGACTGACAGAGGAAAGGATAATAACTCTACCTGTGGTGGGATAATATCGAAAAGGTCTCCAGCAGGTGCATATTCTTGTCCAAACACATAGCTGTCCTCTGTCTCAAAAAGCACATCCAGGACTTTGATGATAAAAGGGCTGCAGCTAAGTGAGCCTGTTAGACTGTATTCTCGCAGGAAGCTTTTGAGCTTTGTCTTGTTCTTGGTAACAAACTTCAGTGCCAGTTTGGTGCCTATAGAAATCAGATATCAGCATACAAAAGATGTTTAGCATGCTAAACGAGTGCATTGGATAAACACAGCAAGCATTTAGCTGTCCAAGATCATTATCCCCCCCCCCCCAAAAAAAAAAAAAAAACTAAACAAAAAGCCCATACCACAAATTTTGAGGTATTATATTTATCTCTTTTTGACAACTATCCTCCTCAATCATCTAGAAATCTATTGTGAATGTATCTCATATTACCAGCGGTTTACTTTATAGCTAGATAGGCCCAGTAAGCCTTTCCCACCACACAGTATTACTTTAGAGTTCTCATACCTTCTCAACTGATTATTTTACATAAAAAATATAAACAAAGCTTAATAAAACCCATTTACAAATTCTTCCAACTGTGTCTAAATTAATATCTCAATGAGCCTTTAAACGCAGCATGCTGATCAGCCTCAGCTTGTTATGCTGAGCTCTGAGGCACCCTAATGCAACATGAAAGCTTAGATCACAACAGTTTGGCTTTTTTAATTCATGCTTTATTAGTTGGTTAAAAGTCAAGTCCAAAAGCCCATTGGGCAGCTCACCCTGTGTCCTGTGTGCCACCAGGTCCACTTTCCCATACGTGCCCTTCCCCAGCTCACGGATGTGCTCGTACTGCTTGGCTACATCTGATGCAGATAGAGAGGTGATGGCCAATGCTTGCATGTCTTCCACCGGTACACCTCCACAGTATTCCATTTTGGCTGTCGGGGAGTTTCCACCACTACCTGTCCGTCCCGGCCCAGATGGAGAGAGAGACAGGCTCGCCTTGACAGTCTGTGGTAGACTGATGAGAGATGTGAACACTGTTAGAGCCTGGTTACTGGAGCAGTAGCAATAGAAATAAGTTGCTTGTTGTGATTAAGACATATATTGTTTTAATCACATCCTACAGTGTAGTTTTTTATTCTAAGCTTTTGGACGTTGAAAAGAAAAAAAATGCTACGTGTTGAACTGTTCTGTTCAACACGTAGCATGTTAACTAAAGCTTGCAGAGTTGACCGTGCAGTGAACATGCTTTAACCTCCATTTAATAGAAGATTCCTTAATGTTTTCAGTGTTTATCCACTTGTGAATAACATGTCTCACTGTATAATTATAAAGTAGAATTTGCTTTATAACTATTCCCAGATTAATGAGCAGCAACTCTTCTCTCAGATCATTGCAGATGTAAATACACAACCTAATGCTCTAATTAATCAAGTGTGTTTGATGAGCAGCACCTGGATGCTACTTAGCCTTTTATAATGTATTCATGCAGTAGGGTTGCTCAGTTTTTCAGACATTGCTTCTGCATTTTGCAGAAGCAATGTTTTTTTTTTTTCCTTAATTTGTATCTTGACGTTGTACAATTTGTCATGAATTGTGTATTTTAAATGCATGACTGCAACACCTTGTTCTTCATAAGGTGCTCATATGTAAAACTTTAAAACTAAAAAAGGAGTGTCTGTATAGTGCGTCCCAATGGATTGGTAAATTAGAAATTCTTTAATGGACCCTCATTTTAATTCAATCAATGCAGGGGGAGAACTTTCAGTAAATGTATTGGACTTCCTGCTTACTCTAGATTACAAAGAACAGCTCTCAGATATGGCAGACCTCAGACAGCACTTACTGGCAGACAGCTATGGGAAAATCAATAGGTAGGGGATTTACAAACAGCAGCGAACTAAAGAGCATTGTCCTTTAAGTGTTTCACGTGCTGCTAAGACATTTGAACAATGCATACGCAGTTCTCACGCAACAGAAATAGTGGCGCAAGACGGGCACTGCCTTTTTTTCTTGAAATATATGGTTTCTCTGAGTATTTTGAACATATTTTTTTTTAAGTAGGCTACTGCAACACAAAGTTTGATGAGAGTTTAAAATGGGTCAAATTTATCCTACAAGGGTAAGAATGCAGCTCTTTTAATAGCAAACACACACTCAGCCATGGATGTAGAACACAGAATGACAGAAAAGTACAGCTGCAAAAATAGACTCTTTAATAAATTAAAGGCATCACACTGAGTTCATCCATTGTTTCTGTTTATTTTTAACCCCTCCTCCCTACACATACAATCACATTCAGTCATCCAATCATGCATAAGATGCAAGAACACACATGAACAGACACACAAGTAGGACCAAGAGACCCCAAAGAAGTGCAAACCATTTTGCTGATGGTCCTTTTCATCTGTCATTCAAAGCCAAATGCTATGCTCTTTGTTTTGCTTCCTTCCCTGCAGCCAGGGTCATAGCACTGCAGTTATAAACCAGGTTCAAAGCACCTGAACAAGTGTCGTAAATGTGTCTGCCACCCACTGAGTACATTAAGATGTACTGATGTAACATGAGCACTGAAAATGGATCAGGGAGTACTATTCATAAATTTGGAGGTGGGTGATCTGTGGGAGCAGAGTGATAAATGTATGTATAAAATCTAAAACAAGATGCAGACCTTTGCAGCTTTGTGTTCTTGGCTCAGCAAAATTTTCCTTAGAAGAAAAAAGAACACGACTGAAAATAGTGTCCTGTGCCTCATGTGTATCTCTGCATATATATATATATATATAAGACACTATGAATATCGTAGCCAACTCATACTGATCCTCATACTGATCCTTCTCAGCCTTCAGCAAATCAACAGCAAACTTGATCAATGTCCAGATCATTCAGTAGTCCAAGTTTGGTGATTAAACATTTAAACAGGACTCGCGGACAAACTGGTTGCACATTTCTTCTGACCGCCCACCCTGCATGGCCCCATAGCTCCAATCAGTAAGAACCAAGCACAGCACAGGGAACTCTTGTTTTCTGGCAAGCGCTCTTCCAGTCTGCTCCACCAACAGAAAGCACAGCACTCAGGCACAGATCCTAATCACATTACTCCGCTCCTACGTAGACGAGCCCCACTTCCCCCAATTTCCTTTGCGGAACTGGATTATGAATCCTAAAATGTGATGAGAGTTTGATCTTTTGAGTGGCTTCAATGTGGACAATGCATCGTAGTACCTCGCATGCGTGCTGATGAACCTATGCGGTATCTGGGAGATGCCATTTTTTTCTCTCAGTATTTGCAAGGGGAGGTAAGGGCGGGCTGGAATATCAGTGGTACCAGAACGCTATCAAAGGTCCTTTGTGAGGGAGCAGCTGTGAGCTTCAGCACAACTACCAGCATTCGTGCTCAACTGCACTGCCTCATGCCCGACTGATCTGCCACACTGCCCTCAGTCCCTCGTTTGTCCTCTCAGTCAGCAAAAAGACAACATAACATTCACATGCTCCACATGCAGATGAGGATCTGACTTGAGACACATTTTATTAAATTTTGCACTGATTTTCTGCAAGTCTCAGACCCCTGTGCTTCACCATTATGTTATATATTAGTGGAAAGAGCAAGTAACTTCAAAATGGGTAATTTCCATTTTGTTTCTCTTAAAAAAAAACCTTGCTACGTTGCGCAGAAAGAAAATAAGCCAATTTTCCTAAATGCACACGCAGGCGGGAAAAAGGCTTTGACTCAAATGCAACATCTGACATTAATTTCCCCCCAAAAATATGAGGACAATCTCACTCCATTTAGCAATTATTTAAGCAGAAAGGATGATTTTAGTGTTACTCATCTACAGCACTACCTACAAAGAGCTGTTTCAAGAAACAGAACATTTCCCTTGTGCATTTTATAGCCCCCTCAGGACAAATTACTTGAACTAAAACATTTTTACAGACTGGTCGTTTCTAGAAAAATGTTTAAATGGTTTCTTGTAATTTCTGCAAACTATGAGACAAAGAAGGGTTCTTTTGAGGTTGTTATATGGAATAAATATATGATACAGTTCAGCTAAACTGTAACAGATGCATGATTCAAGCTTGAAAATGGATTCACATTTCCGTTTATCTTGAAGACGATTCAAAATTCATTTAAAAAAAATGTCACTTCTGTACACTGGAAAGTTTGTTCATGCATTCACACTTGTCACATGTGTGTCATTGACCCACCTACTGTGTGGGTGGTTTAGTTCGCCGTCACATCTGAGGTGTTTATTCACATGACCAATATGTGAGATGCACACA
This sequence comes from Pseudomugil tenellus, assembly GCA_037177515.1. Classification (NCBI taxonomy): domain Eukaryota; kingdom Metazoa; phylum Chordata; class Actinopteri; order Atheriniformes; family Pseudomugilidae; genus Pseudomugil; species Pseudomugil tenellus. The sequence goes on along the minus strand of JBAMHX010000024.1, from coordinate 13,824,028 downwards.
GGTCGAGGTGTGAATGACTGTTACAGAGGACAGTCACAACTGCATGTACAGTGTTAGACAGGTGATGTCTGAGGCCACACAAGATTATTTCTCTCGTTATACTGTAAATGTATTTGACCCAAGTAACTGGCTCTCCCGTGTTGTGCTATTTTCTTAGAAAATTATTCCTGAATTTCCACCATATGAAGATCTCTGCACTGCATACACAACGCCACTCACACTTACAGTGTGTGGGTGTTTTCTCCTTCTTTCAATTGTATCAGACACTAACAACATGTTCTTCCTTTAATTTTAGAATAAAAGGCTCAAGAATAGTGGTTAAAAGGCAGAAGATCTTCAAGAGGCAATAAGTCTAGTTGTGGTTTATATAAGCATGTAGATTAATAAGGACATGGATGAGAATCTTAAGCATCTCAGTAGTGAATTTACATAAATTTTTTCAGGTTTTTAATAGATATATGCACAGAGAGGTGAGTGGTTTGAGCTTTACACACATTGTATATGCTATTAAATGAATTCCTCATTCCTCTGCGCTTCTCTTTCTTCTGTCTGTCCGTGTAAATGTAAACAAGGGACTAATGAAAGAAATAAATAGACTGTAGAGCCTGCACATCTTTACCTCTCACTATACTAATGGACTAGTAGCTTTGCTCATGGCGAAATAGTCATTATGGATGTGGACGGAACTCTTGTGTCCAATTTACTGTCAAAATGTCTAACATGCCTTGCCTCTGGATCACAGTGAAACAACTGAGTGAAATTAAAAGTGACTGAAGCTGTTTTTCACACTGCATGTATGAAAAAAATAAATGCATGCATTGAAAAACATTAAGACAGATTTTTTTCTGGTAGCTTGTATCTGAATTTTTGTTGTTTGACCTGAAGGAGGAAAAGAACGACACGCGGACTTTTCAAAAGTAAACAACATCTTCATCACAATCGGTTGTAGAGAAAAGTATAAAAAAGAAACAAACCAATTGAATCACCGTCCCCAGGGGATATCATACGTCTAGTCCTCAAAACATGGATGTAGAAATCTCATGCTGTGCCGTGATAGGCGAAACACAGGCCCAGGCCACATACTCTCACTTTGACAAATCATCTGCTCTCAGCTCTGCAGAGTTTCCCATATGGCTCCCTGCGGTTCAGAGTGCTGTGTGATGTGCTCCTGATTCGTTTTTTTACCTGTTCTCTCCTTCTGACCACTCTCTCTCTCTACTACATGTCACAAACTCAATGGTGCAACCTCAGCCTCAACAGGGCTGTAGGCAGCCAGCTGCCTCCTGCTGGGATGACCTACAACCAAGGAAGGGACAACAGGATGAAATGTTCTGTAATAACTCAAAATGGAGATGAGCCATGTGCAGTGATACTTCAAGGACATTTGGCTCAAAGCTGACAATGAAACACTACCAGCCTGTTGAATAAAAAAACAACTTTACCTTCACAATGTGACCTTAACAGAGAAGTCAGTATAAAATATCAAAAATCATCTGTTTTCAAATTATATATATATATATATATATATATAGTTAGTTAATACAGAAAAGGTAAAAATGAAATGAACTAAAATTAGGGTCCATATAAACATTTTCTCCAGTGTCTCCAGAGTCCAGAGTTGAACCACACACTGCTCTTTTCAGGCTTAATCAATACTAAAATAATCTCATTCTTGGAGTCCTTCAACCGAGTAATACATTTGTAAACAAACTTGGCACTTGTCCATCGAGGGGCCTTCAATAAAATTCGAAGTGCATTATTAAAAGTGACTTGAAGCTTATTAAATGTAGTGTGACTGTACCATGCATATATATAGATAGATATATAGATATATGCAAAGTGGCCAAGAAAAAGATATGAAAACCTGAAAGACTTTTAGCTCCTTTTCTGAATGTAAATATGATGCGATACGTGCCCAAACATTTACCTAAAAACATTTTCCTTTTCAAAACTATGTTGAAAACAGCAATAAATGAAAGAAAAACATTTTTTTTCCTTTCCTTATAGGCAGGCCAGTTTAAAACCCTGATTCCCTGCTGTAACATTGTTAGATTTAAACACCAAAGCACTCAGAAAGCACAGATATGTATAAGCTTTTTGTGAATTATTTTTTAAATTGGAATCTCTAATTAAAGAATTCTTTTTTAAAAAATCCAGTATCAGGAATGGGATCCGGATCATTCCCAAAGTCTAATAACATGTTCCTTATTCCATTTCTGAGATTTCCTGAAAATCTGCCCATCATTTATATTGTGAATACAAACAAACACTTCCAACATGACCTCCACCTTGGTAGAAGCAAAAAACAACATGCTGTTATTTGTATATTTAAAAAAAACTAACATTTCATTCACCTGATACTGGAAGTAAAACCTTTTCCAACACTAAGTAATTGGGACAGAAGAGGCTTAAAACGAATATTAGTCTAAAAGAAAACACATAAAATCATGAAGAGTTTGAAAATTTCCCCAAAATCAGGACATGATATCACGTAAAGACTGTGAGAACATGAACACACCTCAGTGCACAATAGATATGACCAAAAATCTATATTATATGCTTGTGATCAGCGGGATGTTCGGCATCACTGCTTTAAAAACAGAGATGATTCAGTCATGGAATTCACTGCATGGGCTCAGAAACAACTCCAGAAATAACACAGGTCACTGTTCCATCCACAAATATAGGTTAAAGCTCAGTCATGCAACAAACTTGCCATATGTGGACATGATCAGGAAACCCCCCCTTGTCTTCTCTGAACCAAAGCTTATTTGAGACAAAGTGATCAAAAATAGTATGGACTTCACATCCTCTGGTCTAAAGAAGAAAAGAACCAGCTTGCTTGTCATCAGCATCTCTGATGGTTTTAGAGCAACATATAGTTTAATCCATTTCTGCATATTTCATCTCCTGCAGCAGCATTACTTTGCAATCGGAGAGTCAGGCTGACTGGCCTACCTGCAGTACTGACCTTTCATCGAATGGAAATGTTTGGTGCATCACACAACATAAAGCACAAAAGAGAAGCTACAATCTTGTATAAGACAGGAATGGAACATCATTTCTCTCCCAACGGTCCCATAAATTCTCTCTTTAAAATACCAGATTGTTAATGACTTGTTGTTTGAAGAGGAGGGGAACCAGTGATAAACACAACATATGTCCAACTTTTGTAAGCGCTACTGTCATCAAAGTCAAGATGAGCAAATAATTTTCATTACATAAATACATCTCACTTATTTGATCTTTTATGTGTGCTAATATTGAAAAGTAGTTGGTTTCTGACTCACAAATTATTGCATTTTGCTATAATTTCCAACTTTTTGGGGACATATGAGCGTAATCTTGCTTAGCTATTTAAAGTAACAGCGTATTCCTGGAGGGGGGTGTCCAATCTACTGCATGCCACCGTTTATCCTCTAGCAGATTTTGCATGAAGGATTTTGATGCAAATACCTCCCCAGGCATCTGATTATGAATGCCAATCATAATCAATGTTACCATCACCCCCACCATGTTGTGCTGTGATGCAAAAGCCACCAGTGGAACATACTGTACCTACCCCTCCACTTCATTACAACCTCCCATCCCAGTAACCTCCAGTTATAATAGGCAGGCTTTGCGTGATGAAGACAGGAGGGAAAAAGAAGAACAAGGGGAAATCCAGTGAGACTGGAACTGATACATCCCCTCCTTTCACCACATAGACTGTCTCCCTTTGATGGGAAACCTGACTCTAATATAGGATCAGTAAATGAGGGCAGAGCTAAAAGATGCAACTGCAATAATTATGCTGCTCATGCACAATAGTCTCTAACCATGAAGTGACAAATGTTTATTGCTTAGACAGCATTCACCAAACCCATGTCCTTCACTCAAGCTAAAAAACACACAGCTCTGATTTTAGTTGTGTGTCTAGAAATATGCAGGCCAGGTTTTCCAATGAGGAGAAAAACGGCCTGTAAAAGCTCAAAATTCTAATTTGGGTTTTTCAGCAATCATCACAAAGCTATTATAATGTGTGAGGGGCCAGAGATTGGGCTTGTTCGTACCAGCTGGAGTGTGTAATTTTCTCTTTCTGTTGTTTGATGTAAGTGCAAAGTTTTCTACAGAATATGAGAGAATTCCAACATCATTTTATGACATTCAAGGCAAAGAGCTGCTTTTTTTATGTAATAATATGAGGATATTTATTGTTTTTTAACCTTTGACAAGAATGTGTCCATTATTTCCCTCATGGTGAAGTGAACATATACAGTAAGTTGAATTATTTCTGTAGATTCTAACAAAGGCAGCTTTCATTCAAAAAGAAACTTCCTGACTGAATTGTATTGAATATCTTTATTCTTTACAAAGCAGTTCTGCCAAAAACCAATTTGTCACTGAAATTCCTGATAAAATATCTGTGTTTGGGTTTTTTATACCATCCTATAGGTTTGATGTTTTACTTTTTTTTTTTACAGGATTTGCGAACAAGCTGCTCATTTAAATGCATTTAGGATGTCCTATCACCTATCTACCACATTTCTGGGTTATTTAAAAAAGGTCTACTCTACCCTTTATGTCCTCACATCCATCAAGCACAGACAGCACAAGCAGATATGCTGAATTTAGGGGAAACATCTCAGCTGAACCAGTTTAAACAGAATAAATCCCAGAATGATTTAGCTTTAGTACTTTTATAGGGATGTTTTACTGTCTAATATGAAAATAATTTTAGGTGAAAGTGTATACCACATGAGGTTACTAGGAAATCAAGTGTAATCAGAAAATCAAAATCAGAATAAAATGAAAATATGCCATAAAAAATTAAGTCCCCAAAATATTAAAGCAATTATTTAAACATTATGAATTGCTTTTAATTTGTATTTTTTAGATTTTCCAGTGGAGCACATCTCTATCATTTACTTTTTCTCCCAGTATGCAGCCTATGACCCAGTTTCGGGCACCTTGGGGTGCATGAAGGTGTTACTCACCTGCTGGCGACCTGTCTCTCTCCTCCATGGTCCTGCATCCGATCCGCGAGCAGAGCTGCTGCGCTCTGCTTTGCGCGGATGCTCCTGCTTCTCCGGGAATCTGACACAACGATCTCCTCGCTTTTATGGATCAAGTTACTGAAAAAAAACGCTGACAGTTTTCTTAAAATGAAATCAAATAAGCTTAACAGTTGAATGGATCGGGTTTGCTTTTGTGCTCGCGCAAGGTGACGCTTCCCTTGTTTGTGGAGATGCGCTTCAGTTTGAGACTTTCTTTGAACGTGGATGAAATCAAACCCCACATGTGGAGCTTGCCTCTAGATGAGGACACTGGCTGGGGGTCCCTCACCGTCTCAACCTGCCAGGCAGCTGCAGGAGGCTGCGTGTTTATCTTTTGCTCCTCCAGTGGTCCGCATGACCCATTTCAGCACCACACGCACTGAAACCAGCCCATTCATTCACATCCACGCGCAGCAAAGCTCTGGTCTCTGTAGCATGCATAAGCAAATCTTCACGCTCCCACATCGTCTGAACTGATCTCAGCTGTCGGTCTGTGCGGTCCGTCGGTCCATTTGGGACTCATGGAGTTTGTGGATGGGAATGTTTCAGATCTTGGCTGTCTCTGCTGGTCCTACCAGTCTGCTCCTTCATTGTTCACCGTCTCCACCCTCTGGCAAAGTAAATACGCTCACGTGTCCTGGGTCCTAGCGCCGGGGCTTCTCCTCCAATCAGCATCCAACCTAAATGAGTCAAGCAGTTTGTTTCTTTTCTTTAAGATTCATGCTTTAATCATCAAGCTGCTTCCTCTTTTTAAAGTTAAACATCTTAGGGCCACAAGTGTTCCCATGTAGAAAGGCAACATGTCACACACAAGGAAATGTTTGCCAACCTGGACAGACTGGACTAAATAAACAGCCTTGACATAGGGAAAGCCTTAGTGCATCATCATCATCATCAGATGGGTTGTATTTTTAGAAAGGTGAAATAATTTTCCCAGAGAAAATTGATCTGATCGTGCTGATAAAATTTAGCACATGTGTCTAAGAATAAACCATGTCAAATTGCCTTTTTGTCATTTTTCTTTTATCCAACACGAGCCAAGTACTTATAAGTAATTCCGATTCATAAGGTTGGAAGATCAGGGCAAGGTTAGTAAGAGAGGAAGAAGGTAGCACCGATGAAAGGCAGTGAAGGGTAGTATGATCCTTGAGCTTCCTGAAACTAAGTGATTTGACCTGAAGGGGTGCTTCCTTGCTGAGGGGATGGGAGGATAACGATGGGTTTCCATACCTCAAAGCAACGTGTGATGGAGGGAAAGTTTTTCCAAACAGATGTGTCATATTTATCATGGTGAAAGTCAAGTGCTGCAGACAGCACAAAAAGTTGAAGACATGGAGATACACACACACCGACACACACACACACACACATGAACAAATAGAGCAGGACACCTCCATTCTTCCAATTTTGTCCTCACTCTTTACTTAGAAGCAAGATTCTTGTCCTAGATTCAACTTTTTTGTGTCACCAAAGTTTTCCACCTCTTGCAGGATGGCCTTGTTTTTGCTGCAATCTCAAATTCATCTTCCTGTTCGGTGTTACTTTGTGTCCTGCATGCAGTAAACTTCAATGTCATATTGAATATATTCACACCCAGTGCCTCAAGCACTTTCAGAGAAAAAAACAAAACAACTTTTATGCTATGTGAAACTGCACTGCTAGGTTGTTGAGTTGTTTTCATACCAGGCCTAAAATCTAATTAAGTGTGTTCTTGTGACCAAAACATTGTAAAACAGTTTGGAAGTTTGGGGTAATTTTACTTCTTTTTTCATTTTTAAGCTCTGCTTTTTTATTTGGCAAATGGTATATTTAAAGCAAAACAATATGTGACCTGCAAATAATTTAGAACTAATATGAAAAAAGGGAAAGATTTTGAGTTTATTAAATATTTGAACCTGTTGTCATCAACACACTAAAATCTGTTATAGGGACAAAATCATTTTTAAATTTATTATCACCTTGCTGCATCAAATTCCAGAATAAGCCAAGCATTTTTTGAGCCTGCTTTCATCCAAAAAATCCAGGCAAAACTGAAAAAAACTTTTGAGATAGGATTAATCTAAAATGCATGTTCTAGAGTGAAAAGATGGCTACTCTAAAGACGAGGAAGTTTGTTTGTTTGTTTGTTTGTTTGTTTGTTTGTTTCTTTCTTTCTTTCTTTCTTTCTTTCTTTCTTTCTTTCTCTTTCCTTACCATATAAAAACACAATCTGACATTGCAACTGCATGATCATAAAATAGTTTGGGGGAACATGATGCCAGTGGCTGCTGCATAAACCTGTCATTATTTGGAAAGCATTCGGCACATTATGAAAAGAAAATATTACAAAATAGGTTATGAGTTGCTAATCACATGCAATAGTTAAGAGAGTTTTATTTATTTCTTTGTTTTACAATCACACCAATGGTCTATTACAACATTGTTTAAATTATGAGAGTTGATAAAGCAGTGACGCAACTCACATTGTTTGTTACAACTGCTTGAAACGAATAACAGATCAACCTAATCTTCTCCTTCTTCTTCTTCTTCTTCTAATTATTATTATTATTATTATTATTATTATTATTATTATTATTATTATTATTATTATTATTATTATTATTATTAT
>JBAMHX010000024.1:13777839-13804324 GCA_037177515.1 Pseudomugil tenellus | reverse complement strand
ACACACACACACACACACACACACACACACATACATATATATATATATATATATATATATATATATATATATATATATAACCGTATAGTTGCCAGGTCCTAAAAGCAATGTAGAATGGAGGCATGAAGAAAAACTTAGCCTATCATTAAATAATAATATACCGATTGATCAATGAATCAATAAGATTCTGATAATAAGTACTGAGGCCGATGGTGGCGTTTAAAAGGATTAAAATGGAGAGGAAAAAAGAAGATAACATGCAGAACATTTGTGATCTTGAACGTTACCCCGAAGGACTCCATTTCCCACAATGCACCAGTGAAGGACGACAACAAAAAATACAGTTCACGTCCAAGGTTCATGTCGTTCTTACCAAGTAAAGAAATCTTCTACTGTGCAAGGTGAGTTGTAAGGGTGTATGTCCCTTGTCCACTTTGTATCTTTGCTTCGTGTTCGTGTTTAAACTGGTTTAAACTCAGAGAAGTAGGTTAACCTTCCGGTGCGGCAGAACTAGCTTGTTTTATTCAACAGGTAATGCGACCCAAGCCAGGATAGCTAAACTTTACTGAACATGAAAACCTTAACGATTTAGTTCCGTTGGCTAGCTGCATGTTGTAGACTGGTTGAATGATTAAGTTTATTTCTACAAAGATTAATGTCCTTATAGAAGTTTATCTCAGTTGTGCAGAGACCCTATGGAGCTAAATTTGTCTGTTTATTGAATGCAAGAAAAAAAAATACAATCTGAGAGGGCAAAAAACAAAATGAAATGAAAAAAACAAATTAGTTTTGAGATAAAATATTCTATCACAGAATATATAAAAAATATTTGACATTTAATATATATATAGTTCTTGAAAAAAAATCTAAAAAACATTTTTTCACTCTCAATTATTTATTTTCTTTGCTGTTAAAGGGAAAATTTTGCTTTAAATACAATTCCTTCTCCCTCAAATCTTTCGTCTTAAATTTTTTGCTTGGAGTTGCAGTTGTATGTGATCAATATCCAAATGAAAATCCAATTGATTTTTAACTAATATTGCATTTTGATAAGACTTATAACTACTCATAAAGTAAGGTAGATTTATTTGCCTGAACTGAACATACAGCCCTTCACACTGTTTAACAGAATACTCCAACTTGTGAAAGCAGTACCTTAAAATGTAGTGTACCTGCGTGTGCTTTCCAGGTGTTATCAGCATGGCAGGGCCAAAAAGAAAAGGTGAGCTGCTTCCTGAAGATGTTGGAACAGATGACTGCTTAACTTCATACACACACATCTACGCTCCGGATTTACTAAAGTAAGCATCAACATGTGTTTCAATATTTGCTGCGTTTGATCCGTTAATGTCGCTGCATTACAAAATGTTTTCACTGTGTCCTCAGAGATCAGGTTGCTTTTATCACAGGAGGTGGGTCTGGAATAGGAATGCGTGTAGCTGAGATCTTCATGAGGTAAGAAAACAGGTCGACGTGTTTGTAATATGCAATTATCTTAGTCTTTCGTGTTATGTTAAATATATTAATTTTATTGCTTTTGAATGAATCTGTAACATTAAAAAATACTGTTGACAATAAGATTTGCATCATGTTGCTTGTTTAATAATTCTTGACAATGCGCTATATTTCTCTCATCTCGTCCTGTCTGTCGTACCTGCTTCACTCCCTCTGTGTCTCTGTCATCCTCATCAGCTGAAGGATTACACATCCATTTTGTTATCACCGCATTACACCTTGTTAGCAGTCTGGTTGTTTCTCAGTCTCTCCACAATGCTATTGTTTGCTCTTTTCTCAGGCATGGCTGTGACACGGTGATTGCCAGCAGGAACTTAGACAAGCTCAAAGAGGTTTTTTTTCTTATTGTTTTTCGCTTTACAGAACCTATTGATTGATAACTGAATGGCAATATTTCCGTCTCATATTGTGAACACTTCTCTTAGGCAGCAAATAAGCTGTCTGCTGTGTCAGGACGGCGCTGTCTTCCTTTGTGTATCGACGTGAGACAGCCAGAGAGCATCAACGCTGCTGTGGATGAGACGCTGAAAGAGTTTGGCCGCATAGACGTCCTTATCAACAGTATGTGTTGTCATGTGTACACACATCCTGAGACACCTGATCTCTAATGTTTCACCATTACATAATGCAATTCATGTGGGAATGTCATGCAATGCATGCAGATCCAAAAGTCCACACACATTAGTCTGTCAGGCTGAATAAGTTCAAATGCAGTATGAACAAAAGTCAAGGGCGAATGGTTTAATTATCAACTTGAGTGTTTTCCATTTGTCTTCGCACTGTCATCACATTAACAAAGGAGATAATTAGCTTTTTAATCTGTGTTCTCGTTTTCGCATATGTTGGAGTCAGTTGTTGCCATTTTGTGCAGATGCTGCTGGAAACTTCCTGTGCCCTGCTACGGCACTCTCCTTCAATGCCTTCAAAACTGTTCTTGAGATCGACACCATGGGAACATTCAACACCAGCAAAGTGGTTTATGACAAATGGTTCAAGGTACACAACTTTATTCTGCCTTCCTGACCAAATGTTCTCAGTTCAAAGTATCTGTGTTTATGAAGACTTCATTTCATTTTGAATGTGACTCTGATAATTGACCAAAAATTAAAAGGAAAAAAGATGAAGCATTTAAAAAAGTAGTAAAAAGTAGAAAAAGATAATTATGGTATGTTTCACTTAAAAAACTACACAGATCAGAAGTATTTTTTAATATCCATCTCTACATTAAAAAAAGCATAGTTTACAAAAATCATCTAAATAAAAGAGCAACATTCTGCTAAACAACATTCATCACAATACACATTATTTCAGAAACCAAATCAGGCATAAAGCTTTATCAAACATTTGTTTCTAAAGTGTGATTTACTATAAAATGGTTGCCTTATTTAATTTTCTTAAATTTTTCTTTATTTTTTTATGGGTTGAAATGCTGTTTAAGTGTACTTTTGTGCAGTTTTGCTACATTTTGCTGTGTTTTTGTGCTCATATTTAGTTGCATTTTCTTGTTTTTCCCCTCTTTGTAAATGTTCTTATCAAGTTTAAGTGTAATGCACCTCTGGACACAGACATTATTAAACAGTAACCTTTTGCAGTTCATGTTGTTCACCATAAGAGGGCAGTAAAGATCAGAATTCCAAATGATGTGTCACTTTGATCTAATTTAATAAATAATGAGTCTCTTTTTGCTTTTGTGTGTAGGATCATGGTGGAAACATTGTCAACATCTCTGCAACGCTTCAATACAGAGGACAGGCCCTGCAGGTACATGCTGGTTCTGCAAAAGCGGCAAATGGTAAAAGCACTTTCAATATATTGTAGAAGACATTTGAATGAGAATCAGTTGACGGCATGTTGCATGACTTGTCCCCAGATGCTATGACCAAACACCTGGCTGTCGAGTGGGGGCCCAATGGGGTGCGAGTCAATGCTGTGGCTCCAGGCCCAATCTCGGGAACAGAGGGCTACCGCAGACTGGGTAAAAATTCTTTTTTATCTTATGCAACATAGTAGTTTGGGCCCAAATTAATGTCTGAAATGCAAGTAATTATCATTTTAAATTGTTTTTATTTTCTTTTAAAACCTACAGGTGGTACTAAAGCAGAAGCTGGTGGTACTTTTCATTCCATTCCTTTGCAGCGAGCTGGCAACAAGACAGAAATGGCTCATTGTACTCTATTCCTGGCCAGCCGAGCATCATCTTATATGACTGGGGCCATCCTGGTGGCAGATGGGGGAGCATGGCTGACCTCGCCCAATGATGTCTCAACACTGTTGGGTATAGCCTCTAAATCTGCTAAGCTCTGAACAAGGCCTCTCCTGTCCTCCTCCTGACTCAGGTGTGTAGGTGGAGGAGGTACAGCTTGAGATCCGTGTGGAAATAAATTATATCTGATTATTTCTGATTTAGATTCTTTACATCATACATATTGATTAAAATGTAGTTATTTAGTATAAAGCCAAATAAACATATTTCTCTCTTTTCTTTAGGTTATTGGTCACAAAGAGACAAGTGAAGGGGAGAAATTCAGCCCTTATCTGGGGTACTGATGAGTAATATTTTACAATAATTAAAGTCACTAACCCTTTGCTAACTGGCTGGTATCTTAAAACACTAACATTAAAGACTCATTGTACAATATGAATCTGTAATAATAATGAATGGAAATTCATTGTTTTGTTTTGTGCAGTGGTCAGAATTGTAAAGAATTTCCCATATTGTCATGTTACATTCATGGCTTTTTTTTTCCACTTTTCATTTATTAATAAACTTGTATCTTGTAACTCTTGGAGTCTTTGGTATCTCCCTATTCTTGTCCAACTGTTGGATGGTAGCTGTATCAATGAGCAAACTAATTTTCAACAATGTAAAGTGTAAATAAAAACTGTCTTTTGCAGGAAATGTTGTATTTTCCATTATTTCTAATATATGTTCCCGATTCTGTGAAAAAGATTACTTGTTCTTAAAAGAGCACAAACCAAAAATGACTGATGACCTGTAGATTTATCAATACACTAATGTGCAGTACCGTTGAACACCAGAAGGTGGCGGTAAAGCACCATTACATCCCGTGAACATGTTTTCTTTGTACTCTTCTTCAGTTTTAAAATCAATTTAGTTCCCTTAATCATATCTCATGGTTAGTTACAAGTTAGATTAACACATTGAACTGTAAGTTGTATCACAAACATCCACACTTCAGAAGTGGCATTAAGGAAGACACTCTAATCATTTAGTAAAGCTCAAGTGGTGACTATGGGTACGATGACCCATGTGTGAAGGGCCGCGTGGCATCCTTTACTGAAATGTGACATTTGTCACATTTTGAAAATTAACTGAGTATGTATGAAAGACAAACTTCTAGTTTTCCAAGCCAGTGATACTGCGGGGTATTTTGTACGCTTGCGTGAAACGTCAATGGTATGTGTATGCGGCTGGAGGAGGAGGAGGCGGTTAGAGGAGGATAGGACACTGCTGATGCTGATGCGAGAGCTTTCGTCGTCACCGATCAACATCGTTGGACTGACTCTCTTATGATGGAGCTTCTTGGCCTGTTTTTCACATCTTAATCGTTTCTCTGTGGTTTTATACAAGGGACGCTGAGACAAATGAAGGCGTGAAACTAGGACAACTGTGGAATTTGAAGAGGAAAAAACCGATTTCGACTCGTCAGTTATCTGGCCTGTCTTGGCTGACACAGGTGGATTTTGACGCTGGAAAGCGACAACGACGTGAAGAAAACAATGTTTAACTATGACACTGCTATTTATGTGACCGGCTTACATGTTTTAGAAGCTTACATTTAAATTGGTTTAATTAAGAAGGGAAACAGCTGGACTGTTAATCGCGTTAGCTAGCTAGAAGGCTAATTTCGCCTGCTAGTCAGTTAGCAGCTGTCCCGACCAATGGCACGAGAGGAGCGAGATGCTCGAAGGAGGAGTTAACGTTGGTTGCTAGCTTAAATTCATTTCAAGTAAAGACGTCCAGTCTTACATGTGCTTACTTGTGGTGTAAACTATAACAGGTGGAGTTTGTATCACGTTTGAGCATCGTTTCCTCGCTGTAACTGCTCATTTGCAAAATTAGCTTGTGATGGGAAAGATTAGATAATCCGCTAAGAAAGCTAATGTTGACAAACACCGGCGGCTGTTTTAACGCGATTATTCCTGTGGTTATTGTTAAAAATTAGCTCCAGGTGGAGCTTTTAATGTTTATATTGTTATAAGTAATCATTTTGGACTCTATCGGACCGGGGTTGAGTATTTTGATGTTGGCTGTACCGAAGCTGGAGAAATTGGCAGCAACCAGGAGTGAACCTGCCATGACAGGAACACAAATAGTGAGTTTTAACAAGTATACATTCACACTATTTTCAGCCTCATTTATCAGCACATTTATTTTCATGTACATTATGGATGTATTGGGACTTTTTAACGTCATGTGTCCGCTTTTGTGATTGTTTCCAAATCTATTTAATCGAAACTGCTGGTAATGTGATGCTTTCTATTGTTACGGTTTAAATTTAAGTAGCCAATAATTGTGCAGTCACAAGGCATTAACTGGAAATGCTTATTGCCGTATGAAATCATGGCGATAAAAGTGTTTAACTGGACATTGATTGTGGTCAGATAAAAGTTCCTGGCCTTTTCTTTTGGAGATAGTAAAAGGGAACCAGTATAAATGGAACCGACAGTCCTGTCTGGCCCTTTGGGGCACACGCAGTGGGAGCCAGAACAGCCATTTCCTCTGGGATTTCAAACACTGGATTCAGACAATGGAGGTGTGCTTTGTCAAAACAAGAGTGGTCAGACAGGTTTTGATTTCAGGAAAGCTGATCAGGATAAAACCCTCCAACAAAGTGAGGAGAGCAGTTTTCTGGATCAGTCTGAGTTGGACAACCTCATAAATGCAGCAACTTTTTCTTGTGGGGATTTGCAATTTGAAGATTCTGCAGTTTCCCAAGCTTCTCTCCATATCACTAAAATACAAGAAAGGTCTTGCGCGGAAAAAATCGAAGGACTTGATGAATTCACTGACTCCACTTTGTCGTGGCTTTTTTCTTCCAACTTTGCTGAGGTTATTGGGAAAACATCTGCCAGTAAGGAGCTCACGCTTTCGCAGGATTCCCCTAATGAGAGCTTAGATGTCCTCCGTGGAGAGGCTGAGCTAATCAACCTCGGTGAGCCATCCTCTTCCTCAAGGAACTCTGAAACAAATGCAGACGATCCATTTTTATTAGTAGATTTTCTGTCAGTGGACTCTCATCTCGCAGATGAGTCAAACCCACAGGGTGTCACCGAGGAACTGGTAAACCCGCCTCAAGAGAAGCATTCAGATCTCCCTCCCTCAGAGAGACAAGAGACTTTGCAACCTGAAACTGGAGGCAAAGGTTGTTTCCCCGATCAAGTGACCGACAGGCCCATAACCAGTAGCACTATCCTGCAAGGAGCACCTGACAACTCTCAACTGTTTAACCACATCAGCAAACCACAGGAATGCTCAGAAGGATCTGTGCCTCTGTTGGACTTGGAAGTTCCAGATTTTGACAGCGGTTTGAGCTTATGCCCTTCTACTTCTGTTTCTGTTTCCTGCACAGATACATTAGATGTGTCAGAGGTGCCACGTGCAGAAGCTACTTTAATTAGCGAGAATGACTCACCTGCTCTGGGTCTGTCAGACAAACTCTCTTCTCTGACACTAGTTGAAGATGCCTGCATCCAGGATGATATCACCAGTGACAGTAACTCTGTGGAGATGACTTCTAAGGATTTGATCGAAGAAAAAAATAGTTCTGAAGCCGAAAGTCAAGGAAATGAGGCGATGGCTTTGGATCTTTGTTTAACTGCTGAAGAGATCCAAAGTGACGAATCTTGGGATCTGAAACCACAGCAGAGCGGGCATAATGAAAGTGTTTCCAGTGTGAAAGTAAAGCAGAGGGAAGAAGTGAGACTAAAAGACGCTAACCAGCTTGAGGATCCAGACTGTCATCAATTAGCTTCTGTGGAGTTTTCACTTCAGGATGTAAACATTTCCCCCGCAGAAGCAGGATGGACTAGTGACCAGACTATGGAGACAGTTTCCCTTTCTAAGATGGTGGTGGATGACTCACTGCCGATGGTGTCAGCTGTGAATACGAGGGAGGAAGATGTCTCTCCGCTGAAAGCTGTATTTGATGCTTTAGACCAAGACGGAGATGGCTTCGTCCGCATTGAGGAGTTTATGGAGTTTGCGGCCGCTTATGGGGCCGATCAGGTGAGATGCCTTTTTCCCTGCACTCTGCTTTTCAGGGCCTCTTCTGTGAAATACATGTTGAGTGAAATGCCATGTAAAGTGATGCCCAGCTCCATTCATTATTGATTTTTTCTGCATGACTCAAGCCTTTACTGCAAAAAGTATTGGAAACAATCTATCCACTGATTTAATTTAGCTGTCAGTATTTCAGGTTGTAAATGATCCAATGCCTGTATACTTCATCTACAAGTTTAAATATCTTTAAAAGCTTTACAGCTTTTTCTTTTTCCGGCCTATAAAGTAGTAACACATCCCGCTTAAGTGTTGGTGTGCTTCCCAGGGGCTCCCATCAGTACAAAAAATAGATGTAAGGCGTGGTGTCTATCTTTTTGAGGGCGTTCCGGAGGATTTGGGTTATCATCCAGATAAATCTGGGAAGCATATTGTTTGTCATGAACTCTAAGCCGGAAACTCCTTCATATGTCAAATGAGGGAGGCTCATCTAATTTGCATATCCTGTGGTTTGGCGTAATCTCTTGTGGTATGACTTGGGCTCGTTACTCCACCCCTGACCCTCATGTTTTTGTTTCTAAAACAGATAACCTCTTTTATTTCTTAATTTTTAGCAGAAAAAAGAGACATTTGTTGAAAATTGTAATCTTATCAAGTGTAGTTTTTAGGGAATTTAGCTGTTAGCATAGCCTTCAGCCAAAACGATGAACCTTTCAGAGGTCACAGGTCCTACCTGAAACTACTTTAGTTTAAATTACTATCATGCTCGTGTTAAGAGGAATCAGAGGTTGTCAATATTGCAATTTGCACTTAAAGGGTAAATACGACAGTATTTTAACTTAACTAGCGTATAAGCTAGTTAAGTTAGTTAAGTGAGCAGACATTTTTATGCTGTAGACTATGATGATAACCAGATTAAAAGCTGTACAGACTTTCTTCATTTATGGTAACTTGAGAGCTTAGACTGTTTGTTTTCTCTCCAACATATTTGTGCCAACCAGATTGACAGCAATAGTTGATTTGCAGCATATTATTCAGCTTAAAACAAGTTTGCTTTGCACCTTTTTGAACAGAGAACTTGTTGTTACTCTACAACGTGATACTCACTCACTAATGCTTTTTAATCCCTCCTTTCTCAGTTCAAAGCACCTCTGTTGCCCCTTATTTGCCCCATGTCTAGCCAGAGGTATCTATGCCTGCCCAGGCCGAGAATTGGGAAGGATTAAGAGTAAAATGTATTTTCCTGAGTCAGAGGGACTTCACGGTTTATTTGCTGTCCACATGCAGCCATTAACTTTGTTTTTAGGGGCAAAAGAGCAAAGCTTTTGTCATGTTTGACTAATGTAAATCAGTTATTCCTGTTGCGTTGCTAAGGTAATACATTCATGTGACACATCCTTTACTTTTATTTCAGACGTGTGTCCTGCTTTACCGCTATTCTACACCATTTAGCCTCTCAAAAGAATTGGCCTCCTTCACATCAGTTCCATTAGTCTAATCTGAAAACTGCTTTAGAAAGGTTTAATTGGACATGCTAATAAAATTTGTGCAGATTGCTTGTTATTGGATATCTAGTTTCCCAGAGCTGTGAGGGCTCGAATGCTTTCAAAGGAAACTTCTCGGATTTCTGTTTTTTGTATAAAAGCCAGAAAAAAACAGAGGCGTGCTTATATTTTTGCAATTACAGTAAGTAAGCGGGTGGCAGACAGACTCTTTAGTGTTTGTGGAATGCTTTATAATAAATATAACCTTTCAGTGGAGCTGGCAGACCCAATGATCTAAAGCCTAGCCTGCAAGGATAACGCTCACTCTTTGCTTAGCTGGCACGTATAATTTAAGATATATCTGAAGGTACTTTTCATATTTGAATAAACTTCTGTGTGATAGATGCTTGTATAACAGCCATCAGGAGATAAATATGGTTTGAATAGCCTCCATACCTGGCCAGATTCGATCTGCCAAATTTTACTTTGGCCTGTGGAAGGAGCAGAAATATTTTAGCAAGCGTCTCAGAAAGGTTGAGAGAGTTGTGCATAGAAACGGTTACAGGTGGGTTTTATGGTCACAGAGATTTTAAGATAAAGTTTACTGATAAACCAAATGTTTAAGTAAAACATTTTTAGGACATTTTTGTCTTGTAATAGTTTTTATTCAGTCACACTTAAACAGGGCCATGGAGCAGGATTTGCAAAGAGCAGGAAAGTATTCATAAAGTATTTGCATGAATGTTAAGCATGCAAATGCTTCCTGCAGAAGAATTTCAGGGTATTTATACCCACATATTACTGTGCGTGTGGTTTGAATGTGACGATTATGATGAAGAAGAATAGTATCGCATTAGGCAAAAGCAGTTTCAACATATCGCATCTTTGGAGAGACGCAAGCTTGTTGAGTTTAATTAGATGTTCCACTGAAATCCTGCAGCGAATCGTGTATCTAAAAAGATCTCAGTCACCGGTTTTCACCTTGAATTCACTAAAACTGAACTGCATTGTGAGTGATGGTGTCTCCCTTATGCGTCAACCCTACTTTGTCCAGCAGCCTCCCCTCCCCTCACCCTCTGCTTTCGTGCACCGCCTCTCTAATCCACAATGGAATGTCCCATAGTCTAAAACATTCCCATCTTGAGTTCACATTCTGTTTTTAGATTATTTTCTGCTTCTGTATGATTTTTTTTTCCTTTTACATCAGTTTTTCCATCAGGCTTATGATTGTGGCTATCAGTTTTGTTTAGGAACTATTGTGAAATCCCCTTTTGAGACACTTTCTCTACAGGGTAATCTTCTCCATGGGGTTATGCACATCAGTGGTCTGTGTGGAGGCGGTCAGGCGTGCCCCGGCACTGATTAGACACAAATAAAGGAAACAGAAAAACCACATGCTTTTGCTGCTCCGCTAAGCAGTGGAACTGACAGTCGCATTTGTTTTTAGTTTTTTAATACCTCCGTGTCACTTATGTCTTAATTGCAGCCAAGTTGTGAAAAGTTTAATCGTGTGCTACTGTAAAACGCTACAATGTAAATGTAGTGTATAAAATATCGTGACAGGAAACTGTTTAGTAAATTACAGACAAATGTCTAACACAAAAATGGAAAATAAAATAGAGAAAGTCATCAGATTTAATAAAATGTAACTATTAGTCCATGACAGAGATGATCTGCTGTATTATATTATGTAAATTCTTAATAGGAATAACTGACCTTTTAGTTACTGTGTTAACCCAGGACCATTTTTTTCTATATTTAATCAGCTACAGAGGCTTTTCCAGTAGCTGTGCTTGGAATCACAATCACCTTCTCGTTTTTTAGGTTAAACCCAGGAATAGCAAACACACCCGGCTGATAAGACCCCACGGGCCTTGCACTGCTGTGGACTCGACGCAGATGACACAGATGTAGGCTGTGGATATTATTCACCGTATTGTAGCTTAAATCTGCTCCATTTGGCAGCTTGTTCAGGGATGAATTATAGCAGTAAACTATCCCAGTCTCTGTTACTTATAACTGTAATGGATACCAGTTTCATCAGAACCTCATGGTTCCAGTCACGCCTCTGTTTTCTCACCTCACCCAGCAGAGGTGTCTCCGCACATCTGCATGGAGCAAAGTTATTTCCTGTGAACGTGATGCTCCGTTATGCGCTGTACATTTTCCTTTTGAACATGTCCGACCTTTTAAGTCCTGAATGTAGAACAATTTCGCTTTACAGAGAGGGTAGCGGAGCAAAAACTCAAAGAGTTGAACTGGGTTTTGATGTTGTGGTGTGTCTGTTAACCACCGTCCAGTGAGACCAGTCACTCCCTCTTTTCTGACTCCAGTACAGCTGAGTTTAATTAATCAGACCCCGATCATAAGCTACGGGGTTGCTGGAGTCAGTTTATTAGGATTTTAAGCATTTCAGCCTCTTGAAGGGCTCAGCGTTGCTAAGCAGATCAGCTTGTTTTTGTGTAACTGATATAAGATTCGTAAAACCACACACATTATGAGAGACTGCGTATAATGGCCATGTTCACATGGTGACTCTACTTGCTCGAGGAATAAGTGAGCCGAAACCACAAAAACCTCATGTAATGCTCTCAGGCTCATTTTCCTGGCAACGGTTAATTTGTAAGAGATGCACGCCTGGCTGTGTGCTGTAATAACGGTTTAGTGTCATTTTTAGAAGGACGTTTGACTTGGTTTATTGTTTGTGTGAATATACTTTTCTATGCATGGACGATTTCATAGATACAGGCTCATCTGTAGTTTCTAGGTTCAGAATCTTGGATATTGTTTATATGCATAAAAGAAACAACAAAAAAGAAAAGTGGTTGCCAAGAAACTGACTGTAGGAAGTGATAGCATGTAGGTGCACTTATACAACCCACTTAGCACTTAAGTGGAGCTACTTTACACAAAAAGCCACAATGTAATGAATGTTAGGTGTTGGATTAGGTGACATAAAGCTAATATATATTTTAACTGTTAGCCTTTTTGTTGTTTTGGTTACCTGGCTAACCTTTTTGCTGTGTACTACTTGCCTGGTCTGCAGATGTTAGATTTAGACTCTCTCTTGCTGTTTTTGCTGTAATGCAATTAGTTTAACAGTTATACTCTTTGTACACTGTAAAGCCATTTTTATATACTTGCTATTGCTCTACGTCCAATAAAGCAAATTACTTGACATGTGCAAATGCTGATTTTTCTCCTCGTGGTCAGAAATGTTTTATAGGTGATTTTCTGCTTTGTAATCAGGATAGATGTGGAGTTCACATAGTTCTGCATTTTATTGCAGTACGATTTGAAGTGATCTGAAGTTTGAAATATCTGTTTAGTGTGAGATGAGATGCCATGTGGTTCTTTTCAGTATGGTGTATTTTTCCACTGAGCTCAATATACAGATATTTATGGAAAGTATAGTAACTTCTTCCTTTTTAGGAATAATTTCCACTTGCAACCCTAACGTTTAAAGAACACGGTTTTACGTGAGAGCGATTATTTTTTTATTTTTTTTTTTTTATTTTTTTTTCCATCCATTTCAGTGGAAATAGTTCTATTGATGTTGTGTTTATTTCTTCCAGGTGAAAGATCTGACAAAATTTTTGGATCCCAGTGGCCTCGGAGTCATCAGTTTTGAAGACTTCCACAGGGGAATTTCTGCAATTAGCAATGGAGGTGAGAATGCTTCCTTTTTCATTTTTGTTTGTCTTGCAGGTTTCTGATAATTCTGTGTTTATACTCTCTGGGAGCCAGTTAAGACTAAACATTAAACAACCACGATGCAGTAATGCTCCTATTTTAAAAAGGTTTAATATTTGTATGATCAGAAGAAATGCAATTTATGATCTTTAATTATTTCTGACACCACTCCCCTACATGTTACAAACCATGCCCGAGTAACTGTAGCATATACGTGGTCAGTCTTTTAACATCTGGCCTCATCTCCACCATACCTGTGGGGCCAAATTTTGTTGTCACTGCAACATGTTTACACTTATCGCTGCGCCAAGATGAAAGAGTTGAAGAACAAAAATAGAAGATTGACCCAATTTTTCCTTTTCAGGGCTCAAATGCTGATCTGAGCCACATTGTGGCTCTCCCATTTGCCTCATAAAAGCTTATTCACAACTTTTCGGACTACTTTCAATTGAAGCCATTTCTTATAGCCGCAAGTGGACGTGATGGACTTTAAAACTCCAAAGTGTTGTTGGTTTAAAGACTCAGTATTCAGAGCATGATGTTGCCACTGCAACAGTAAAGCTTCTGCCTCCATCTTCCCAGCTTATTGATTTCTAGTATTCCCGTCCAAGGTTTTCTGGGTTGCACAGCTCTGGTTACTTAGACGATTAATAAGTAATGCAGCGGAAAGCGTGAGAGTCACAGACACATGGGCTGACTGGCGTTGTTTCAGAGCCAGAGTGGCCGAGAGATGAGCTCCGGGGAGAGTGTCCTGTTCACTTTAATTATTTACTGTCCTTATCTCTGCTCTGTCCTGTCTGTTTCTGCTTTGTTATTCTCCTGCTAGTCAACCATTGTTGTAAAATCACAGTGACAGGCAAGCATACGTATTTACTGGCATACGTTAATAAATCTATCCAGATAAAAGTACTCTTGTAGATACTTGCTACTAAAACTTGCTAAGCATGAATTGGAGATTCTGTATCTTGGTTCTTCTGAACTATTGAACATCTCATGTAACTTGTATTTAAGTAGTTTTTAATTGCACTTTAGATACAAATCACCAACCCATCTTCCCCTTTGCTTGTTGTCCTTTCCTTCTGCTTTTTTCTATATTGTACTACTTTATGACTGAATCAGAGGTTTTCTGCCTTTAGTGTGATAATTAGACCATAGCTTTCCAGTTAGCTGACACACTGCTGACAGAGTTCCAGTACACTTGTCACTTTAAAGCTAAACAGCTGCTCAATAGCTCCTCCACCCCCACTGTAACCACCCTTGATGTGAAAAGAGGCCAAAACCTGCTGTTTCAGCCTGAGGCCTCGTTTCAATAACAATCTTATTGCACCCCCCGCCCCCCCTTCTCTATTTTATTTCTGCCCCACTTGTCTTCGAAAAATGTACCTTTTTTTTTTCTTTTCTTTAATAAAGACGCGCCTGCAGGCTGTGGAAATGCCTGACACCCTGCAGAGACTTTGGCATGTCTGGAATAACAAAACTTGAAGAAAATATTTGTCCCCGGACAGTTTGACAACATGCCAAGAGACCGCAGGTGTGCTTTTTTTCCAGCAGAAGCCACCTTTCTTGGGTACTGTGCCGTTTGTTGTGAATTCACCTCACTTTAATAGCCTGCATCATCTCCGAGCCTCAAAAGGCACACAGTTACGTAAGACCCAGGGGCATAAAACCCCTCAGGTCCTTTGGCACACTGTGTTACTGTTTGTGTTCTTTTCTCTCAGTGAGGTGCGATTCACAGCACTGTTTACTAGATACAGGAGCAGCAGTGGCTGATGGGACTCTACCAGTCCATCTCAGGTTACACTGCTGGTCTGCAGGTGCTTCCTTCAGGGGGAGATGGGTTCTTTTTATGTAAATGTTTTACCTGTCCTCTTATTCTTGGATATTGTTGTTCCTTGAAATGTGAGAGTAAAAGTTGCATGTTTACTCTCATGTTACATTTGAACTACCGGCTGTAAATATTCCAAAGTAGGGTGTAACCGGTTCGATGTGTTTTTATACAATATTTGATCACATGAGAAGATATATTGGTTAATCAAACATGTGCATTTGGGATTATGTTGGTAATGGTGTCACAATTTATTCATCTGTAAAACACTTTGTTTTTCACCAGCATTTAAAATGTCAGTAAATAACATCAGACACTATAATATAAAACATTATGTGACTGACATTTGATTATCTTTAGAGGCCGTCACAAGGATTTTCATAGGATGAAAAGACTGATAGACTAATGTCAGATCCTCTGTATGGGTTCTGCAGAGTTATTTAAAATGATCTGCAATGTGAGTAAAGTAATGTACACTATGATGGTCTCATTAGTAATTTTTATTTACCCAATAAAGATTCACAAGTTTTTTTTAAACATGTTCTTGTTAACGGTGCACTTGCATGGTTTATCAGAATACATAAATGCCAGCTACTGGCTCTTGATTATCAATCAGATAACATTGAGTTTACCTGCATTGGGAAATAAGACTATTTTTATTGTATTTACTAAAAAAAAATGCTGTCCATTTCTTATGATTTCAAGGCACTTTGAAACTCTTATTAGTACATGTCGTCTGTCTGGACAACGACTTGGCACACCAGTCTC
The DNA here is from genome assembly GCA_037177515.1 of Pseudomugil tenellus. Lineage (NCBI taxonomy): Eukaryota > Metazoa > Chordata > Actinopteri > Atheriniformes > Pseudomugilidae > Pseudomugil > Pseudomugil tenellus. The sequence goes on along the minus strand of JBAMHX010000024.1, from coordinate 13,788,798 downwards.
TTATTTGCTCAACTTCTGTTGGACTTTGTTTATTTTGTACATATTAAACCTGCCTTCTTTCTAATCTCTCCAGGCCCAGAGCCTCAGCTCTACAGCGTAAACTACAATCCAGGGGATGGAGCTGTTGGCTGTCCAGAGGAGTACGATGAGGTGAGAAGCCAAACGAGGCTTAGTGTCCATCCAGTTGTGAATGTGATCCACTTGTTGTGATTTCAGCTCCTATTTATGCAGCCAGCAGCACAGTATGAAGACCACAGGCTGAACTCCCCATGCACTCTCTCTTCCCACTGTAATTCCCCGAGTGGCTCGGAAAGCTATCATTACCACCATGTGAAGGCTCCACAGACTGAACATGTTGGTTTGGCTGATGTTAAACAGTATTTGGCAGGCGAGGCTTTTGCGTATTCTTTAACAATTTTTGAATTGGTTGGAATTTTTTTTATAGTTTCTGAATATGTGTAGACTTGTGTTTTTATACAGTTGTGGTTGGCATATCTGGAATTCTTGCCTCATGTGCACAGACCTAGTATATTTAACCACCACGTACTGCTGGCCTCTGCAGGATCGAAAGATCTCTGGCATTGTGGGCCTTTTTAGTGTTGCAGGGCAGGAACTGGTTTTTAGTGGCTGCACATTAAATTTCAGTGCCCTCCTGCTGTAGTTTGGAGGAGCAGATCTATGTAGAGAAAAGTCAGTAGCTCACATGTGCTCCATTCACTTTAATTTTTCTTCAAGAGTTTCCAGAAGTTTATAATGTAAGAAATAAATTTGCCACTCGGCTAAGATGCCCTTTCAGAAAATATATGACAAGCGCATTCTCGGGTTTCTTAAAAATAAAATATATAGTTATAATCAACTACAAAGCCATATCTCATGTACTCCGATAAGATCGTGTTAAATATAGTTTGATAAAAGATTTCCACATAAATCAATGCGTATGGGCATTGAGACATTTGGAGTTGTTTTGTTTATTATTTGCTTAACTGTGATATTTCCAGTCCATGTCTAAATTGCATGCATGCATATAAATTGGCTTCATATTCATGTGCTCAAAGGCTACCAAAGATATTTAATTGCAGTGTAATTTATTATTGCAACATTAGTTTATGATTTAAATGAACGATTATAACGATTAGTGTCCTTTTTTGTTACATGTTTTAATGCAGGTTGATGCAGTTTAGTAAAAACAAACATAATATGAACAAATTAATAGCAAACAAGCCATAAAAGTGAGAAAATGCTAATAAAATACAGTATGCATTCATAATTCAATGTGACTTTCAACAGTCTGTGTGATGCAGCCAGTTATTTTCACTGTATGTTCTTCATTAAGTATTCCAGCTGCTGTTTACTGGAGGACTTGGAGAGTCTTTTGAGAAGTTTGTGATGATGAAGTAGATGCCACACCTGCACATGACCTTGTTTTTCCCATGAGTTTCTGGCAGAAAAAGGGTTCCTCAGTCTAAATGGCTGTGCTGTTCTGTCCCTGTTTGCTTTCAAAACAGGCAAGGTGAGAGTGTTGAGCAGAGCGCTGGCATAGGAACTGCCCCTTCTAGCATGTTTTTCCTTTTCACCCATTTCTTCCACTGGTCATTTTAGCATTTCAGCTTTTTTGTGATTATTTTTTTTAAAACATTGTTGCCCACTTGCACTACATTATCTGTTAGCTTGCTATTTTTTTTATTTTTTTGCTGGCACACATCCAGACAGTTAAGACAGGTTGTTGTGATGTATGGTTCTCATTCACTGTGCAGCTGTAGGCATGTAAAACATGGCTTAATGATTAATATAGTTGCAGTGGGGCAGGAAGCGTAGCAGCAGGGAAGATTAAACAGTTATTCAGCTGATCGTGTGACATTTTCACAGAAGGTTAAGATCTTGATCGAGCATTACAGCTGTAACCTGTTACACTCTGGACTTTGCTTCTGTCTCCTCCCCTCTGACCACCCAGAGGAGGTGAACGACGTGTAACAGCATTTTCAGTATTTTCCAACATACTCCCTCTCTTACTCTGACGGGAAGGTGAGGAAGCTTTAGTGGGAGTTATTAGTGTATACTTGTGGTAGGCAACCTCTCTGGCAGAAAGAATGGTTTTGGAAATGGTGGACATCCATCTGGGCCCTGCTTCTTCTGACGCTTCATGCAGACTGGTATGTTTTGCTTTTATAACATGACTCAACTATGCTGCCTTCACTGACTCACTGCTGTGAAACTGGATTGTATCTGTTGTTACTAATAGCTTCAGATGTTACTTTTTGGCATGTGTCTGTTTAGCATTTGGTATTTTTCTGGAAAGGTGTCAGCTTGCTCAGTGTGTTGCAACTTCTTGTCGAGATGTTGGAGTTTTTCATGGAAGTGACATCTGCAAGGCAGCTAACGCTGGAAGGCTGCTTCATTGCTGGCATAATTCTTTTCTGTAGATCTTCTTTTTAAATGGCTGATTTATGTAATTGATTAAAAGCAAAAATTGTCTGTATTTGTACAGCTGAAGTGGAACATTATGTGCATTTAAGACTCTTATTATACTATTTTAATTAGGCCAGTAAAAAAAATGCAGTGTACGCAAACTTAATTGCATATTTCCAGCTTGTTGAAAGTTTACCTTTATTTGACCTTTTTTAAATGTAAATTATTGAGATTATTGTGGATTTTTTTAATTCAGTGATGGACATATAGTTTTATTTCCTGTGGTTGTAGCAAAATGAGGTGACAGACAGTGCATACTTGGGTTCTGAGAGCACATACAGCGAGTGTGAAACCTTCACCGATGAGGACACGGGGGCCCTCGTACCTCCTGAGATGCATGAAGATGTGGAGACAGACAGTGGCATCGAGGCCACCCTGCATGACCCTGATGACAGCGGAAACAGGTCTGTATACATTTACTTGGACCATATATGTTATGTACACACACTCCTGTTTCTTGGATACAGTATTTATGCAGTAAATGGCCGGTGTGTTTGACAGATAAAGCTGAATGCTTTTTGTAATGTCACCCACTGGGATTCTGTTGTTGAGAACCAGATCATCATCGTGCTTTCTCATCTTTACTAGCAAAATGTTTAAAATCTGCAACCCAGGGTTTGTCCTGTGACTTCCCTGCATTGACCTTTCACACACATCACGTGGTTTACAAACCTAAATGTCCAGCACTGGATCACTGGGTTCTATTTGGGTCACCAGGCAGATTAAACGAAGGCACTAGTCTTCCACCACTATATTGACTTAATGCCTTTAGTTCCCCTGTGTACACCAGTGTGTAGAATATCAGCTGGACATTGATCAGTTTCCGTTGCTATAGAAATGATTGGTTTGGACAGGTAGCAGACCAGATTTGGAAGCTGATGAGGGTTCTTGTTGAGTTAGTGTTTAGAGCAGCAGCGAGGAAGTGCAGCACTGGCCGTACTGCTGACTGTGTAACCTATCTGTCCGGCATGATGACGGATTGGAGTGGTGTGCTTGACATGGATGTGTTTGGACTTCCCTATTCCATGTGTAAGCCTTGAATTCCAGGAAGTGTTGATTTAGCCCTTTTTCCCTAACCTCTTCCTGTTGTTTTCCCTTTTTTATCTTATTTTTGCAAAGACTAAGCAGGTTCTTCTCCATTTACTCATGCCAACATTCTTCTTAGCCTGCAGCTGACTGGAACTTAACTCTCAAACTGCATGACTCTGTGACCTTGATATGCTCTCATTTCAGCTGTTTACTAAACATTACACACTCTGCTTAAAAGAAAGTGTCCTTTTATATTAAGGACTCCATCATTTACAAATTTGAATTGAGAATAGTAAAAAAAAATTTCACAAAAGACTGAAACCATTTCCTGCTAACTGGTAAATGAGACTAGATATGCAGTTTGCAAAGCAGACTCAGCCTCGCGGGCCTTGTTAGCAGTGCTAACCTAAGCTAGAAGCTGCACGCAGAGTGGTATTAAGAATAGGAGTATATGCACTGAGCTGGGGGATTAAGAATCTAACAGGATTTGTCCTCCCTCCCTCTTCTGTCCTAGCGTGTGTCCCCACACACACGTTTGGCCCTTGGATAGTCAACAGGACTGTCTGTTGGTTGTTGCTTAGCCTCAAATCTGATTAGGCCACTCAGAGTCAACCCGTTACCGGTTCAAACCTTTTGAGGGGGTGCGGTATATGAAAACCAGGGACGTGGCTGTTTCCGACAGGCTCAGACCCATTTTGTTTTCTCCAATCTGGAGAGTTGTGGTTTTGTTTTAAGTTGTAAACTGTGAAACTTCAGGATTCCACTCTGGTTGTCAGGAGTTTTAACTCCAGTTGCCCCGAGGCTTTCACGCCAGGGCAGCGGAGGGCGTTTAAAGATGCGATCTCGCTCTTCACCGTCCCTGAACGTTAGGGACCTCAAATTGGGGCCAAGTTGTAAGAGACAGAGTAAAGGGTAAGTGGGTGAAAAATGGCCTTTGTCACATTTAGTTTAGCTGAATATTCTTTTTCTTTTTAATGTCTTCATTGATTGTCATTTATGGAGAGACTTTTTGTTTTTGTATTCTCTCGATGTGGGAACTGGACGGCATAATTCATGTAAAAGAGTAAAATGAGTTTTGTCATCACGCTAACAAAGCAAGCTTTTCTGCTGATATAGACATCCTCATCCTGTCTGTGCTCAACTTATCTAATGTAGATAACAGGAAAGTCTACATTTCCAGATTTCCGGTTTTAATTAAGTGTATCTTTGGTAAAATGTAATTTCAATGTGTTGAAAGGATTTCTAGACTAATTTTTTGTAAGATTTGTAAGATAAATACCCAAATCTTTTTAATTTAAACTCGCACTGGAAGGCTCCTCACACGTGTCAAATGTTGCCACTGTGATTTTTTATTGCTAATAAGAAACAAGACCTGTTGTTACTGCCAAAGCAGTCTTTGGGATTAATGTGAATTAACAGATTACATTTGAAGACGAGCGATTTGAACTTGTCCAGATTGCTGCTCTTCACAGGGAAAGATTAATCGTACTTTGGGATTTACAGCAACTTCTCATCAGATCTGAGCTTCAGGTTTTACTCTGGTTATTGTGTCTTTATGTTTTTTAAGATGTCTGTTTAAAAATAAAAGCCTTCTTGGATAATAACCTGACCTTGTGCTTTAAGTTGAACCTTAGCTTAACCACGCTGTTTTGTGTACACAAACGCACACTCGGTAACACAATCATGCCTTTTCTCCAGGTTTTCCCTGAACTCTGAGCTCCACAACCACTCCTTGGTGACGGTAATCAGTGGAGAGGAGGAACACTTTGAGGACTTTGGGGAAAGTAATACCTCAGAACTTCTACTGGAGAACAGTGTGGAAAGCTCTTTGGGAGATGCCGACTCCTCTCTCACACAGCCCCCTGAGCAGGTCAATGGGTCATCAGTTCTCTCCCCCAGGTATGAAGTTGTTTTACATATATATTATCAGAGTGCAAAAATATTGAAGGTCCAACAGTAACAAATCATAACAAAGCGTTTAAAAATTATGTCATATTGTGTTCCTCTTTAGGATTATATATTTATTAGAAAAATGGAGACAGCCCAAAGGTTATTCAAATAGCAATAATCTAAATATTTTACAACCCTATTTATTTTTTTATCAGCCTTTCCTGATAAGAGATGTGACACCATCTGTCTATCGCTCGATCCTGGGATACTTTAACAAACATTCTTTGGAGAAAATGTTTTTCTTCCAACAAAGATACTGATGTTTGCCGTTGATAAGATCTTTCTGGAGACATCCCTCTCACTCCTGTCTGCCTCCTTTTCTGGCCAAGGGCAGGATAAGATGGAAATAACTTCATAGTCATGCCGTAAGACTTAGTACCACTATTGCAAAGATGCTGCAAATGCAGATATATGGCTACATGCAGTCTCTTTCTTTTCTTTGTTAACTTGTGATTTAAAAGAAGCATCTGTTGCTACATTTTAGACATCTTGATGCAGGTCTGTCATGATAACAAATTTTGCTGTGCAATTAATTGTCTCAGAAATTATTGCGATAAACGCTAATATTGCACTGAGGGCTTAATGTTGTCATTTTTAGACAATTTTCAACTAACGTAATAATAAAGCTGTAATAATGCAAACTACACTCTTTTAAGAATAAACATTAATTACTAAAGAACATTTAGCTTGATGTTCAGACTAGTTTATGGTCTTCCAGGGAATCGGCGGTGTGATTATCTGGAACATATCTGGTCTTTAAACTTGTAGTTCAGGTTCCAGTCAGCAGTTACAGTGTCTCCTCATGTTACTAAACCAGATATTTAAGGTGACATAGTAAATCTAAATGAATGTCTCATCTCCTTCAGTATGTCATCTTGCAGGCAACGTTTTAGACAAAGGCATTGCGGCCCCTGAGTTGTCCTCATGCACTATGATGCACTGCAATGAAACCTATTGCAATCCTGTAAATCCAGGTAAAGAAAGAGGAAAAACTAAATTTATTGCGACCGGAAAACTTATTGCGCTCATTTTTTCTTATCATGCGAGTAATTGACTTATTGCTTATTGCGACAGGCCTATCTTGATGGCTTTACCCCTCACTTGTTGTAGCACAATAAAGGCTGAATTTATGTCAAATGTGCATCGAAAACAAAAGGCAGCAAAACACAAATGTATTCACTTCCCCAAATTTTATTCTGAATGCTGAGGTATTCATATACCCTTTTTACTACTCCTCTTTTCTTCCGTCATCTGTTTTCTTTCCCACCCATTAAGCACTCTAAGCCAGATAATATGTAATTCCCACTTGGGTGATATTTCCTTGATTCTCCTTGCTAAGAAGCTTTTAGAAGCTAACTGTCTAGTTTTTCTAACTCTGTGGAAATGAGCTTTTGTTGCTGGATTGGTGCTAATTGCAATGCCAGTTATTACTTCTACATACTTGAGGTACAGCTTTATTTGTAACTTCTATACTGAAGTAAATATTTTCTACAAAGCAGGTCTTGTGTAGCTAAAAGTACTTTACTGGATAATTCCTAAATATTCATTTTATTTATCCTTTTTTTTAAAGTTATGCAACACAGAAGTAAAATAATAAATATGATCAAATTTTATACTAATAATAATTATGATGATGAGTAGTAATCGTAATAATAAAAATAATAAATACTTTAGGGAAATTCAAGAAGTTAAATGGATTAGTGATTCCCAGGAATATGGGTTTGGGTAATGGTATGTAAAACTTTCATCCTCATGCAATGTGATCAGAAATCTGCCTGCTGGTTAGGCTGAAAAATTATACTCACAAAGAAAAAAACTGCATCCCACAAACTTCACCCACTCGGTGTGAATGCGTCACCATGTTTTGAGCCAGTCATGCTCACTGTCGGCACATGTTGCAGTGCAACCCACACACACACACCCACTCTTATCTATTTACATGTTACAGCACTGAGCACACGTACATGCACTGCTTGGTTACTTGCATTCTGCACAAACAAACATCACTGCGGACATCATTTTGCTGCGCGTTCTTTCACACCGTTAGAAGAAAATGGCTCGGTATGACGGATGGCCTTTGAGGAACTCTCGGTCTGTCCTGTAACAGAGTTTCTGCCTGCATAAACAGAAATATGTGCCAGGTTGTTGCATAACTTAGACCTGAGTCTCACTGAATGAACAATCAGGAGCGACATGAAGAAATCTTACAGTGACAAACAACCAGATCCTGTTGTTTCGATCATTTTAGCTGAGTGAGGGTTTGTGTCGAAGGTTGAATGTCACATGATCAGACTACAAGGATGCCAATAGACAAGAGTGCAAAACGAAAAATGTGACAAACACCTTGTTTTTTAACACTAAACAGTCTTCACATCTTCGTTACACTAACTCCTTTAAACTTCACTGATGCTTCCTGCACTCCCAGAGGTGTCCTGTCCCACCTGAATGCACCCTCATTTCCCCTTCTCGACCATCACTCACCACTTCCTCCTCCTCTTTCCCCCCTTGTTTCCTCTTTCCAGTGCACCCGCTTCTCTCCCTGACTGCTTTCAAAGCTTCCTCAGGGAGGAGGCGCTGGATTTTTTCTGTAGCCAGTGCCACAAACAAATAAGTCGTCTCGAGGATCTCTCCACTCGCCTCAATTTCCTAGAGATGACTAGGTAACACGTCACCTACAACCTGCTGTGACTATAAGCTGTGAATGTGCTTGCAGTGCTGATTAGATGCAGCATCCCGCATGTCCTGTTAATGTGTGCATGCTCTGTTGGACTAGCAGCAACATGGTGTTTTTGTTTTGAATACAAATGGTGTGTAAGCCCATCTTATCTTATTGTTCCCACTCTTTCCTCATCTTCACCCTCTTGTTTTTTTAGTTGCAGTATCAGTGCGTTGGGGGGGGGGGGGGACTTTTAGCGATTACGCTGCAGGTTTTAGATGGCCAGTTTATTCTATTTTGCCATGTGTTCAAGTTATGATTTATTACCCAAACATTTGTAACATGGCTGAGTTTGAGGTGAGTAGTGTGTGTATTGTATGTTGCAAGCATGTTTTTATTTATTTATTTTTTGCTAAATGGTTTCTTACCTTTCATTAAAACATCCAAAGGACCGGCTTTTATTGGAGCAGACTTGCTGATCCAGGATTAGAGACCACTAGCCGTATTACAGAAACTTAATACCTCTCATAATCAGATCAGTCAGACTTCTGCTCATGTAAATTTAAATCAGGACAGATTTCAACATTTATAATTTTTTGTTTCTAACTTTAAACATGTGTACTTTTAAAAGAAATTAAGTTTCTGTGATAATCCAACAAGTCAGCCGAAGCAAAACTGAACCAACATCAGGTTTTACGTTTTAACACATGCTTGTGTGTCGTGTAGATTGCTGTGTGTTTGAATATATCTTAGATTTAGCTTCTTTAAAGATCCATGGCTTTATTAGCAAAGCTACCAGTGTGACTGTTGGGAGGGGGGGTCTCTTTCCTCTGTCTTTTCCCTTCTTGACCTTTTTTTCCTGTTCTGTCTCTCCCCATCCAGCGCTGGCAAGAGGCTGTCCAGCAAGAAAGTGGCAAGGTAAGCAAAATAGTTTGATTCCTGTAGAAAGGCATCATAATTCTTGCACTGCTTAAAGGAAAAGGTTGTTTGAAATCTGTAGTTTAGCAGATTTAACACACACACAGCTGGGATTAACTCTTTAGTTGTTTTTTTCCTCTTTTCACTCAGACACCTCCTCCAAAACAGCTCAATGACACTGGACACCATGAGTGACTTAACGCGGGACATCCTGGAACTTGCTGACAACGACATCACAGACAAGGTGCCAGAAACGCTTTCATTCACATCTGGTTGCATAGATAAACATCTGGGATTAGTCCCCATTTTCTAACTGTGAAACTACTTCCACCCCCAGGTGCTGCTCCTGGAGCGGCGAGTGGCAGAGCTGGAGAAGGAGTCGGAAGCATCGGGAGAGCAGCATGCGCGCCTGCGGCAGGAGAACCTTCAGCTTGTGCATCGGGCCAATGCTCTGGAAGAACAGCTGAAGGAGCAGGAGCTCCATGCGGACGAGGAACTACAGCAAGAGACACGACGTCATAAGGAGGCCCTATGCAAGCTGGAGAGGGAGAAGGGGCTGGAGCTGGAAAACATGCAGGCCAGGTACGGAGACAGGAAACTGATTGATTAATTTGGCAGTAATTGTCCTGTTTTTCAGGACAGACATGGCTGTACACTGCCACCATCTGGCAGTAATACTACATTGTAGAAGTCAAGTATTTGTGTGGAGTATCATGTCAGTAAACTGGGTGTATGTGTGTGTATCTAAGAGATTTGTTTGTTCACCAGGCTGCAGCAGCTGGATGAAGAGAACAGTGAGTTGAGATCGTGTGTTCCTTGTCTTCGAGCAAACATCGAAAGACTAGAAGAGGTGAGCATTTATAGTTTTTTTTTTTTAATCCTATGTGTCATTACATATTTGCTTCGTTTTCCTGTGTTCTTTACACTAATCCTGTTTTCTTTATTTCTAGGAGAAGAGAAAGCTTCAGGATGAGGCAGAAACGATGTCTGACAGGCTGCAGGAGGAGACAGAATCTCGTAGGAAGATGGGTGACAAGCTGAGTCATGAACGCCATCAAAACCAGAAGGAGAAGGAGAGTACTCAAGAGGTGGGGGTGTTTTGTCTATGCAGGGAAAAAACACTAATGATTTGTCCACAGTACAGCAGTACATTGCACAGTTGGACATTACAGTCTGTATTGAACAACCCTGTATAATTAATACTCGGTCATTCTCATTTCTTCCTCTTGTTGTTGTCGTCCTATTACCTTTTAGCTTATTGAAGACCTACGTAAACAACTTGAGCACCTACAGCTCTACAAACTAGAAGCGGAAGCAAAGAGAGGACGCACTCCTGCCGCAGGGCTGCAGGAGTATCAGACCCGCACCCGCGAGGCAGAGCTGGAACAGGAGATCAAACGGCTCAAACAGGTAGCAAGCACATTCCCATTTCTCCTCAATATTCTGCCTTTTTTATGCCAGGCTGCATTGTTTCATGCTGCTTTACAATCTGTTGTGATCTTTTTCAGGACAACCGTACACTGAAGGAGCAGAATGATGAGTTAAACGGCCAGATTATCAACCTGAGCATCCAGGGAGCCAAGAATTTAATGTCTGCCTCCTTCTCTGACTCCCTGGCAGCTGAGATAAACTCTGTGTCTCGCGCAGAGGTAGGTTTACAAAATGGGGAGGAAGTGGTGGAGCACAAGTTAACCTTTTGCTTTAATTGAAGCGTTTGCTTACTCTGTTTATCACCTGTATCTTCTGCTGACCTCTGTTTCCTGTTTCCAGCTGATGGAGACTGTTCATAAACAGGAGGAGATCAACTACAGACTCCAGGATTACATTGACAAGATCATTGTGGCCATCATGGAGTCTAATCCTTCCATCCTGGAGGTCAAGTAAATACCGTACAGCCAGTGGGCCACTTATAGTGACTCCACAGGCTGTTTTTATATATA
>JBAMHX010000024.1:13730817-13753471 GCA_037177515.1 Pseudomugil tenellus | reverse complement strand
TGGCTTTAATGTTTCTCTTTGAAAAGTTACAAGTTGATCACATGGTTTATTGATATTTTAATAAAAAAACACATTTGTTTTGCTTTTTTTGATACCCACAGCATTAGTCTTACTCAGAACTTTGTGTTTGATCTAATACATCCTAGTTGTTATATCGGAAAGGTGATGTCTTTCGACCTGAAGTAAGTGTCTTTCCCTGAGAGTTTGTTCCAAAGGCTTCAGTGTTGTTGTGTCCCAACTTCCAGCAGCTGTGGTTATGTATTTTCTTGTGCTGCTTTGTACTGAAAAAAGGTGTCTCCCAAATATATCAGTACAAGTGCATCTACTACTATTTAAAGCTTTTTCTCAGCGTCCACTTCCTAATGCGCTTGTCTTGATGAATAGATTGGTGAAATAATGCTCTTTTGTTTTGTTTGTTCATCCCAGCCACCTTTATCTCTCAAGTATTCACCATTTTATATTTGTTGTTGTGGTCCCACTTTAATTCAACATATCGAGCGCTAATTCATATTGTTACGACTTATAAAACCCGATCTTCCTTCCTGGTATTTTATTCCACAGCCAGGCGAGAGGGATCCAGGTTCAACAGAGGCTTCACCTGCAAGAGGGGCGCCTTCCCAGTTCCCCCATATGGTTTCCAGGAGAGCACTTAGAGACTTTGTGGGCCTGGAGAACTGTGAGAAGTCCACTCGTGATGCCATGCTAAACTTCAGCTTTTTTCTGACCATTGGTGACATGGATGAAGCCTTTAAGTCTATCAAGCTCATCAAGAGGTAGGACCTCAAAGTACATGATGACTCAGTCATTTTTGTAAAAAAGGTAAAGCTGGTTTATTTGTACAGCACATTTCATGTACAAGTTGCTTTACATAAAACATTAAAAGCTTTACATAAAAATAAGTCATTAATTGGTGTAATAAAAAGCTAAGACAGAATAAGATATAAAAACAAAGTTACAGAATGAGGAATTATCACTAGTTTTTATAAATGAGAGCAAAAAGTAGAACCATTTTTAACCTTTTTACTTAAATTAGGTGAGAGTTTCAGCGGACATGTAGTATTCTGTGAGTTTGTTCCACATGTGAAGAGCATAAAAACTAAATGCTGCCTCTCCATGTCACGTTCTAACTCTGGAAACAAAATGTAGACTGGACCCATTTGACCTGAGGAGTCCTACTGGTTCATAACAAAGTAGAAAATCCTGAATGAATCCATTAAGAGCTTTGCAAGCTAACTGCAGGACAGGAAACCAGGTTAAAGATTTAATGTGATCCACTTGCATGGTTTTTAGTGAGGACTCGAGTAGTAGTATTCTGGATTAACTGTGGCTATCCAATGCATCTTATAGGAAGACCTGTAAGGACGATGTTACTATACTTCACTCTATTAAAGATAGATGCTGAGACATGTTTTCCTAAATCTTGTTTTAAAATGATACTTTCCTGCAACATTGTTTTTCTTTTCAAATTTCTGTAACAGTAATAGCAACACAGTTTATTTGATCATATCTCTCAGCAATAAGAAAATTCAAATTGAAACACTTGATGAGTCAGTGAAAAACATATCTTAACATGTTATGTTCAAGTTAAAGCCACTAAGGCCAAACCTTTTGTTTTTTAGGTAGATAGAATTTAAAACACAGGGCATGACTAAGGACTTTGTGTATATCTGTATAGAGGGAAAGTACTCTTCAGTGGGTGTATATGTGACTGCTTTTGTTAGTGTGCGGGTGTGTTCTGAGGGGATGTACATTTCTAAACACATTCAGAGGCACGCAGCAGCCCCCCCCCCCTTGCCAGTTTGGTCCTAAAGCAGTGTCAGTGTAATGTCAATGAATGGATGAGATTAGTCATTCATGGGTGGGTCTGGTGTGTGAGTGGGTGTGTGTCTTGAAGAACACACACACACACACACACACATATATATAAATATATATATATCATCACTAATCTGATATTATCTTCAGTAGAATACGTGATTCAGGCCACGCAGTGTGAATCCTGCAGCGCTGTTGTTTTCACACGTACAACCAGTACGCTAATGGGAAAACGGCTTAGAAACAAACAAATGGTAGAACAGCGTAATTCACTGGCCGGATATTCCAAAGGTTTTAATAGGCCTGATGACAGTTTTACTAAGTTCCTCACTGATGGTTATTTTTATAACTACTTCTATTTTCTTTTCCCTCTTTTTTAAGATTGGTATTGTTTGATTCCTGTATATTTCCACCCACAGGAGACTGTATTTAAGTAACCTGTGTCTTCTGGGATTCTGCTTGGAGTCGTAGGTCTCTTAATAAACGCTCTCATATAAAGTTTGAGTTTAGCTTTTGAGTCAGTACTCAGGCTTGTCTGATATTGGTACTTGAGGTCCTATGATAAATCCATTACACACAATAAAGAAGCTACTAAACACATCATTCAAAGGTCAATTCACCAAAGTTTCAGATTTATGATGAAGTATATCTGAACTTCAACACCAACCACTCATCTTAAGTTGTTAGTACCTAGTACCTAGTATCATGTACTTTTAATTATCCTAGGCTGAAGTAGTGTGTGTGCGTGTATGGGGGGTGGGGCGTGAGGGTGATTGAACGGGAATGTTTTTAAATGTAAGGCGCTTTGAGCCACAAATATTGTACGAAAGGCGCTTAATAAATAAAGTTTTGATTGATTGATTGAAAAGTTTATATTAAAATAGGATGAAGTAGCCATTTTTTTCTTGTTATTGGGGGATTCTCTTAACATTATCCCTCAAGGTTCTTAGTCATGTTGAGACAATTTTATTAAAAAATAAAGTTACACTGTAGTTTTACAGGGGTGGATAAAATGGTCTTCCATCATTTAAAGGTTGGTAGCTTATCCCCAGCTCTTTGAACACTGAATCCCCCAAATACCCATAGTCCTTGCTGTGGGACTTCTTACAATACAAAGCACTGCATGTGTATTTGTGTAAATGGGTTAAGGAGAAACCACATAGGAAGCCTAAAAAAGTTAAAAGGAAATAAATAAATGTGGATGTAATAACTCAGAAGTCACCCAAAGCACATGACTTACAAATATAATTGTCTTGTTCTACTCATCCATGTTGTTTCTGCCTAAAGTGATGTGCTGCAGAGGCATCTGGCTGCAGAACAGCACCTTAGTGGTTGCCTTTCATCATCGAAAAAAACAAAATAATCTCAACTTAACTGTTTTAGTTCCCACTCAACTGTTTCTCCATCATTTTTCAAGGAAGCTTAAAGCATAATTTCCAAATGTAAACATTGAATTTTTAATTTTTATCAACATTGTCGTTATATAATTTTAATTTCTTCCTCATAAAATGACAGAATTACCAAGAAGTATGATGTAAAAAAGTAGCACAATGTCTGTGATGAGTCAGGTTAGGTTGGCATTTCTTTGGCTTCAACATTCTCAAAACAAAAAAGTCAAAAGGGACTGAGGTGATTCCAGTAAGACACCATCCAAGCCTCTGTTCTATTCTTGTAGGATTTAGTTCTTTTTAGGGGCGTATCGCAAATATCAAATAATGTTTGTGTGAAAGGAGTGTGGGGGCCGTAGTGAATTCTTCAGGCTATGCTGCTTGTGAGGTTTGTTTATTTTTATGGTGTGTTAAGGAACATTTGTAAAAGCTATCTTCTTTTCACTCTGTGTTTTGACGGATGGTGCGATGTTTGCTTTGCATATCTTTGAATATATAAAATCTTGTTTTTAATGTCTTTTACTAGAAGTGAAACCACTTCTAGCTTTGAATCTTTAAGATCGACTTATAAATGTTCTTGACGACTGCAACGTGCTTTGTGCTGCCATCGGTCAAAAAATGTTGTTTTGGATGATGTTAAATGCTGCTGCGCAACTTTTAACGGGCCAAAAACATGATCTCATCAGCCTGATCCTTGCGTCTTTGCACTGGTACCCTATTAGAGAATTACTTTTAAGATTTTATTATTTATTTTTAGGGTTTTCCTTGAACCTATATGATCCCGCCCCACCATACATCATAGACTTCATCCAATTTATTCTCCGGTGCGGGTGCTGAGGGCCAGTTTTTACATGTGGTGCCTAGGACAAGACGTAAAAACAGAGGAGATTGAGCTTTTTCTGTGGTCACATGCTCACACAGGTATTTACTTTACCCATGCTTGTTAGCTTCTTTTTCACCTTCTACTAACTTTTTGTAATAACTTCTGCAATAAAGATACAAATAATCAAATCCAAATTAAACACATTAGTAGGGAATTATCAGATGATTTAACAACTTAAAAGCAACTCTGTGCCTGTCCTTCTCATTGCACGTTTACACACAGTGTATATATTTGTACTATAAAAATCAAAATTAAATTTCTGGTTTTATATACAAACTGCGAGAGTTTCATTTCATCACGTCTAAGTAAAGTTAACATCGGCATTGCAAATGATTCTGTTACAGTTTTTTAATAAGCAAAATTCTTCTGATCACACTGGTGGGATTGTAGAAAACTCACCCCCAACATTCCTGTGAACGTCCATGTCTTGGTCTCACATTAAACAGAGGGAAAAAACTTTCTTCTGCTTTGTGGGCGTCAGGTATTTTAATCTTTTCAGAGTGTTCAGAGCAGCTGTTTTACTTTGGAGTAAACGGCTTCCAGTTGTTGCCTCAAGAAATCAAATTTGTAAAGCCTAAATGTCTAATCTCCTCAAGTTGCTTAACAATAATAATAATAATTTCAGCTTATTTTACAACTGAATGAATGAAAAATAACCTTGTGTTTTTTGCAATAATGTAAACAATGTTTCACATTTAATCTTTTTAGGGAGGAGATAATCTTGTAGACACAAAACATCAGTAAAACAACAACCATTGTGTTTGAATGCAATACATTTATTGAATTTACATGATAATACCATTATTTTCATGTGCCCCTTCAATACTGTGGAGACCCACATATAACTTAGAGTTCTTTGCAGAACTATGATATGGTCCAAATATACCGCTAATAATGACAGCACTATTCTATTTATTTGTATTAACTTAAGTATACAGTATGTACCACAAGCTAGTAGTTTCACATGGAAAGCATCATGAAAATGATTTGAAACAGTGTATGCACTGTTCAAGGAATTGCAAAACATCTGCAAAGTATTCACTCGCAGTCACACAGAGGAATTGTGTAAAAACAAATTATTCATGTGCATTGATCATATAATGCTCAGTGACTCCTCTTAAGTTAGATGTGGCTGCAGATTTTGAAAAGCATTCAATATTATTGAAGTAGACTAATTTTTCTGCCTTCGTAAGACCTCTGTCTTGTAAGTTTACGAACTCACTTTCACTGCATATGTCATCAATATAGACTCATATTTTATATATAAGCTTTAAATGATGGAAATAAGGTAATCTGGAATTTTAATTGATTTAATTCCAATTTATACTTATTTAAGGGACTAATAATAAGTGCAGGTTTAATAAAATAGGTCAAGTTCCAGCTTGATCTCATAAAAATGGTTTATGAAAAATCCATACCAGCTTTGTTAGTTCCTGAAGTGTGTATACATACATTATCCTACTGAATGAGGGTATTTTTTACTTTAGGGCTGATTCATAGGAACTTTTTAGTTAAATATAGGATTTCTGTGCTTTGTTGAAAAACAAAAATTCTAATATTTGTACAGGCGTGGGAGTAAAGGAAACAATGAACCCACAGAAATGTCTTTTTCTCTTCAGAGTCCAACAACAAGCGTATATCTGAGATCACAGTCTTGCCACTTGACTTGACTTGGCTTTGCTTGTGAGGCGTCATGGTTCAGCAAGGCGACTCCACATAGTCATTGTCTAGGCGTGGGTGAAAAGGGGATGCAAGTGAGCGGCTGATGATTATAACCCGAGGTGCAAGGCAGTCATCCCTACGGTGTAAGATGTTCCAGATGAGCATAGCTGCAGCCATTGTGGCTAGTAGGCAAGCCACTATGTTCACATAGCAGGAATAGGACAGATGTGTGTACGGCCCGATCCGGTAAAACGTCACAAGTCCGATCACGAGCACAAAACCTGGACAGAAATGCATAGAGAAAAATACATATCAGTTAAAAATGGAATAATTACCCAACATTGTAATGTCAAGTGGAAATGAAGCAAAGTTTTGAATTCCTAACCGTCTCAGCAAAATTATTTCATTTAATTTAATCTTGTTTTGTTTTTTATTTTAAGAACAGGGTCTTTGGGGACTATTACTTTAACTGTAATCGCTTGTGGTTTTGTATATAATTATTTGAGTAAAACTAAAACATTCAGCCTCACTAACTACAAAGGTAAAAGAAAATAAAAATATAAAGAATATTCTCTTATTTCTAATTTTTATCCAAGTTTTTTGTTGTTCCTATTCTTTCCTCCTCGGTAAGTAATCCTTTATGTGTATATATTTGTCACTTTTTTTGGATAATAGAAAAAGCAACAATGCCAAAAACACAGCTAAAAGTTTAAGTATGAATAAAAACAAAGTTTTTTCAAGTGGATCCAAAGTGTAAGTGTTTTTGGTGAATATTGATGTGTCCCCATCATCCAGCTCAACACTCTCTGTGTGGGACCTTTGAATTATGAAGCCTGTTTCCTCTTCGGAAGAACTTCTTAGATGTCAGATTAAAGTCCACAAAAGCGTAAAAATAACCCAGCACAAGGTTTATGCTCAGAGAAGCCTTTATGTTTTATCTCCTGGTTTCTTTGATTCACAGAAGTGTAACTCACTCAACTGTTGTTTTCAAGCAGCTAGAAAGCCTCTGTCTTCTGTTTCATGTTTTTTTCTTTGATCCTCACTTTGTCTTATTCATGCCATGGACTTTATGTCCTTGCCATTTAAAATATTTATAAAATAGCGCTATTTAAATATTCCTCATTTGACCTCTGTTATTGGACTCAGGTGTAGGTGCTCAGAATAATTTATGCCTGAAAATTTGCTCCATCTACAATAGCACAAATACAAGAGGCCAAAAATAATGACTGGAAATCGGGATGTTAGTACTTTAGGATATGAATTGGTACATTTCCTGAAGAAGTCAGCGGCACCAGTGGAGGAAATTCATTTATATTTCTTTGTGTGCTCCTGCGGTTAGCTGGCTGTCATTGTTTTAAGTGAGGATGTGGGTAATTGTGTCTGTATATCATTGGATGTCTAGCACTGTGTGTACACATAAGAATGCAACTGTTTGCTCAATTTGCTCATGTTTAACCTGTCTGGCTCCTTATCCAACATAATGAATAATCTCCTGTCCATGTTCCAGCCAGTTCAGGCTGTGTGAACCTCTTTTTTGGCACGGACTTATCTCTTAGACTTCCTTCCCCTTCTTCCTCTTTCCATCCTTCCTTCCTTCCCTTCATGTCACACCCGAAGATGAGAGGTTAATAAATTTGCTGTACATTTGACATAGACATCTCAATAACTTCTGTGTTTCAGCTTTCTGCTTACTTCGTTTTCTGTTATAATAGCGTACACTTTGTTGTATTTATCACTTGCTTATCGTTATTAAATTAAAACTGGGGCATTTGGAAAAAACATAGACATCATTTCAGTGTTAGGTCTGAGCTAAGAAAACAGATTCCAGTGTTGCCTTCATGGATGAGAAGACCATTTCTGCAGCTAACACTGCTGAGATGTCTTTCTGTGGAGCTTAATGCTGTAATTCAACACTCTCACACTTGATGCACAATTCAAGAGTCTAAAAATGAAAACATTCCAGAGAAAGTGACCAATGTGGTAAAATATCTCCATTCATTCAGAGCTGCGGCCCATTCACTGACTCGCTGGGGGAGGGCTAAAGAGGGAACGTAGAATGGATTGGTGAATGGATGCAGCTTGTGGAGCTATCTTTAGACAAAAGAATAAAACCTTTTACTTGAATTTTATTTTTTTAAAAACTAAATCCAATTTTCCATATTCTTTAATTTTATTGCGCTAATTTGAACTTCCAGTATGTGTTGTTAGAGTATATTTACAGCTGAAAAAACAGCAATGTTACCTGCAATGCAGTTTTTGTTAAGGTGCGGAGGAAACATAATGAAGAAGACATTTAGCATCAGAAAATGATCAGGTCTGTCGGGGATTCAGAGCTCTTAAAGAGCTTCCTTACAACCATGACATAGATTGTTGCTTTTATTTAGGTCTATATGTCATTAAAACTGACACAACGTTAAAGGATATAAATTAAGAGATATCAACCTGATAATGTTTAAAGGATAACAGAGACATAGTTTTACTCAGTGTAGCTCAAGTTGTGACCTTACTCATATTCCCCTGAATTTACTTAATACCACTTATCTATTTTGGTTCGGAACTTCCCATTTGCTAAGAAAAATGTTATTTTGTTACCCTGCAGTAGTATTGACTATATATGGTGACATAAACCATAAAACTATGCTAAGGAAATAGATGTGTACTTTTTTGCTTCTCTTTAGACAGATGTATTTTTTATTTGTTGCTGCCTATTAGTCACTCTTTTTTTGTTCTTGGTAAAAGAAGCTGGGTTGGTAGGATCTTAATCCTCCCATTAAAGGGTTTGGATCAAAGTAATCTCCCTGCCGTAATGTGAGCCGAACACACTAATGATAAAAAGGATAGTTTTTTTTTTTTGTTACTCTTGGACGTTCTATAAACACAGACATAAAAGCTAGGCCTTCTTATCTAGACCAAGGCAATTCCCACCCTTTTGTCATGTATACAGCAGGACATTTCTCTTCCAAAGCACACTATAAACACACAAGCACAACACACACACACAAACATATATGCACATAATCCGTCACGCAATTATGCACACAAACACACAGTCCCTGTTGAAAACTGTCTTTCCCGTTCATTCCCCCTCCCGTCTTTTTCCTTCTTCAGCTCAGGGGTTTGCATAACAGGTAGTCACAGACATTTCCTCGTCCTGAGCAGGGATATCCTGGCGCCCGGCAGTCGCTCCCTGGTTCGCTGCAGCTCTGGCCCATGGACTTTGGACTAGGACTAAATTTAGACCCAGAGCAGACCCCCTCCATGCTGCTCCGATACCACGTAGCTGAGCGACCACTGTGCACAACATAACACACTTCCTCAACAGGGGCGCTGGGACATGCCGTGGCAACCGATTCAATGTCACAAACAGATCGGAGGGATGGTTTAGGAAGAGTTTTAAGACTTTAGCAAACGTGCGTCGGTCTGGGATGAATCCAAAGAACGCCTGTTTCTGATTGATGGCTTCCTGGTGGTACCTGTCTCAAACCTCTGACCCTCTGTTCAGTTGGTTTCACCTGAGTTTTTATAGATGAATTAATATATTTGAAGAAAATGATTGTGCATAAGTACAGTCAACCAAGACCATTTAAATCTTAGCTTTTCTTATTGTTTTTTTTACATATTTTACTACATTTGACAAAACATGTTTCTTTTTTAAAAAGGGTTATGTTTTTACAACACAAACAGTGCTGAAGTGTTGCCCTTATTGGGCGATTGTGGGGTCTAACAATGTTCATTTACTTTATGCACTACTTGAGACTACATCTACCCTAAATCTCTTGTGAATGCACCCCTATTTTATAACCCCCTGGCAGCAAGCATGCTTCCCCCCTCTGCACTACAAAAACTGGCTACAAAAATGAGGTTAATGTTCCTTGAAATAAGACAAAATTTCTTGTTCTGTTGGCAGATAATTTATGTTATTTCAAGGAACATTAACTTTTCAAGAAATCCTAAAACGAGTAAAAAAGAAATCTTAAAAAAACCTACTACGTAAGAATAATTATCTTGCGTTTAAAAAAATAAGCATATGTGTCCTTGATTTGACATGTTTATAATCTTAGATTTCAGTTTTTGTGTGTCGTATTATAATAATAATAATTAAAGTGTTTATTAGTTAGTCCCTCCCAAATGCAAAGCATGATAAACGTGTTGCATGCTGATACTTACTGGCAAGCTGGAAGAGTGCAGCAATGGCCTCCTCCCACCACTGAGATTCAAGTGTGATGAAGGGCAGCTCCATCAGGCCTAGAAGGAAGATCAGCTGACCTGCAGTCAGGGCCACTGTTGCCATCAGGTTGCAGGCTCTCATCATGTTAAACTGCACTTTAGGGCAGAGAGGAAAAGCTATGTTATATCTGTGGCTTCATGTTGTGACTGCGTTGATTTTGTAAAAACCACAAAACTTAATCCGACATAAAAAAAATTGGACATTTCAAGCTTAAAACATATGTTGCACAATTGTAGCAGGGTGATATGGATATGGTTTTCCATTTCATGAATGGTGAGGCAACACTTTGCTTAACATTTGTAAATGGGTCTGCAAAGCTTGCTGGTGGAAGTTCAGTGTTTCATGAGTTGTTCTTGGTAATCCCTCAATGGAGCTTAATTTAGGAAAGCACATAAATCCATCACAGTCATGTTAATGTTGACTTAAAATCTCAATATCACAAAACAAAAGCCAATAAAAGACCTGGACTTTTACATAATAGACATTCTGTAAATTCTTGGCTTACATCCATGGCCTTCTGTTAAGTTAGACAATCCTCAAGACGAGCGTAAGTTACATTCTTGTGCATTAATGAAGTTGCTCTGGTAGCGTTCCAGTTTGTGAAATTCTGCAGAATGATTTCACTTGGAAGTATAAGATTCAGAGATGCCTGTGCTCTGTTTTGGCTTCTTTGCAGTGAGCCAGTCAACAAATTCAGAAAAAGACAGAACATGTTTGTCGTATAATAAGTTGTTTTTGCAAAGCGGACTTTATGAGTAACACTGTTACATCAAGCATAAAATGCAAAGTTAAGTAGAAACTTACATTTAACGGTGCTGCGGGATTCCTGGTAACCTGCAAACTCAGAGCCCCATCCAAGGCTTTCGCACTGCTTTTGTGTGCCTTGCACCCTATTCCCCCCCTGGAGGTCCTCACGGCCCTTTTCCCCTGAACTGGGGCACATCCGCCACAGTCCCACGCTCCGTTTACGTCCATCCTCCAGGGCCTGAAGGACCCAGCTTGGGGTGAATGCTGCAACATTGTTTAGGACCAGGGACAGCAGGGCTACCACCACCGCTGCCGCCACCAGCCTCTGCACGGCCATGCGACGCCCGGCACCCGCCACCTCTCCCCCTCCGTGGTGTCCCTCCTGCAGCTCCTGTTCCTCCTCGGTGTGCTGCCCACTCCTGTCCTCTGGGCCAGAAGCACCAGCAGTGCTCTGGGCCCCCTGACTCGTCTCCACCACCTCCTCGTCTTCCAGCTGTTGGCTAGTGTTGCTCCAGCTCACACAGATGAATTGCTTTAAGATTTAGCTAAAGAACATCTCCATTCATCCTTCAGGAGTCGTTTTTCGTTATGGCAGATCCTCAGCCCTCCTCCTCAGACAACAGCGCGGGTATTTGGGGATTAATCCAACTGGCCCCTGGGTCCATTCCACTGGCTCTGGCTGGCTGCAGCTTGACTCTCAGATATCAGTCTTTGTACTTTATCTTTCCTTTTCTGGTCTTCAGTGCTTTGATAATTGCACTTGTCTAACTTCTGTGTGTGGGTTGTTTCTCCATGCACAAAGTAGTTTTTCTTCTTTTTTCTGCCTTCTCTTCAGCTGAACAGCATTTCTTGCAAAGATCAGATGAAAAACGATGGATTCCTCAGACAGGTTGCTAGGAGCTGACTCGTTTGTGGCATTGCATCGGGTAGCCAGTGCTGTATTGAGCTAAAGTGTCCCTGCTGCCCAACTAGAACAAGCAGTTCTGTAGCCCACCTCCTGCTGCTTCTTTCTGTCTTGCTTCCCCCTCTCTATCTCTCTCGCTCTCGCTCAGTTTCTCTGTAAATGCTCGAGGTCAGAGTTGAAATGTGTGGGAGCTGCTGTTCATCCTACTCCAAGACATCAGTTCACAGCTGTAGCTAACTTAAAACAGGCAGCGCAGCCTTTCATGGTCAATTTAAATATGCACGTGTAAGTGTGGGTATGCGAGAGTATCCAAAAGATCCCGTCTTAGACGTCACTGTTTGGTGTATTCTTTTGTCTGGAGACCAGGGGGCGTTTGCTAAAGTCCTCTCTCTCGTGTGCAACAAGAACACTGGCCGCCACAGTCTGCCAGCAACAGGATGTGTTTCCTGAGAGGAAAAGAGGATGGGAAGAGGGGCCAAAAGTAGACCTGTTTCTTCTCTTGTCTTTCCTTTTCTGGCTCTCTAGACCTCACTGTTTTGTGTGCAGCAAGCATGACGTTTTGGTCATGTATTCAGTGACCATACAGAGGAAGATTTTGGCTGACATTTAACGCTCTTACTTTTTTATATTTTGCTTGGCCTCCTTTGCGTCTCTTATAGCGGGGCCCCTAAAGATTTGGGGTATTTCCTGTTGCCTAACTTTCAATAAACAACCCACATCTGTATTTGGTAAAGCAAAGAGAAGGGAGTGGAAGCAAATGGAGACCAGATGGCTGTGGAATCTCAAATTTGGAGCTGAAGCTAAAGTAAAAGAGCCGATGAGTCAATTTACGTCAGCAAGAAAAAAGTTTTAAAAAAAAAGGAAAATTTGTTAAAAAGCACGATTTCTGCTGTGGATTTAATATTTCATAAATCGGTAGCTTGTGCAGATATTCCATTTTAGAGTTTTTTTTTCCACTGAGACTGGATTATTTAAATATTTCAATCAGATTTGTCACAATTTATACAGGAAGTGAACCTCAAATTAGTGAAAAACAACATGCAACAGCATTGTATGATTTTTCCGAGAAGGAAATCTCTTATCGGATGTTGTACATAAATATGAACAACTATTTTTACTGTTATGTTTGAATAATGAAATACCGTCAGAATGAGCAGCACATCAGACATTTGCAGCATTTCTCTTTTCTTTGTAGTAAGGCAGTATGGGAAAACATGGCACGGATGTGTGTGAAAACCCGCCGGCTGGACGTAGCACGCGTGTGCCTTGGGAATATGGGGAATGCCAGGGCAGCAAAAGCGCTGAAGGAAGCCGAAGCAGAACCTGAACCTGAAGCCCAAGTGGCGATGTTGGCCATTCAGCTGGGAATGATGGTGAGATACTTAAATATTTAAATAAATGCCCTTTTTTCATAGTTTATTTCATAGTAAATACAGAATATTTTAAATGATTTGATACAGATTTTCTACTATTTTGACAATAGCATACTTTTAATATAATTGACACTTATACTACTTAATAATATAATCCACCATGTGAGAAAATGGTAAAAAAAAACCCAAAAAAAACAAGAAATGCCAACTACTCACGCTTACAACTTAAATTTAATCTGTCTTAACAAAGATATTTTCTTTCGCACTTTTCATAAATAACTTGTCGAACATAAAGTAGAGCCACATCCTTTAACTCCAAATAACACATCCTCTTTTGAGGCCCAAGCGTGTCACCACACACAAAACCGAGGGACTTTCCTGACTGAAAGCATTTATCTTTCCATCATCTTTTCCTGTCCTGCAACAGGAAGATGCAGAAAAGTCGTACAAGAGCTGTCAACGCTATGACCTGCTGAACACTTTCTATCAAGCTTCAGGCCAATGGCAGCATGCGTTGGAGACGGCTGAAATTCACGACCGCATCCACCTGCGTACCACCTACTACAATTACGCCAAATACCTGGAGTCCATGGGAGACAGAACTCTGGCTCTTGCTTAGTAAGACTGAATGTGTAGTTTCAAGTCAGCGTGTGTACAATTAAAACAAAACATGATTATGAACCTTTTATTTGTTTGTTTTTGTCACAGCTATGAAAAATCAGACACACACAGAGTTGAGGTGCCCAGGATGCTTCAGGATGACACGTCATCTCTAGAGATTTACGTTAACAAAATGAAAGACAAGTGAGTCCGGCTTGATGTCTGTGTCTTAATACTTGAAGAATGTGCATGTACCAACATCGGCCTCATCATCCTCTCAATCCAGGAGCATCTATAAATGGTGGGCTCAGTACTTGGAGAGCCAGTCAGACATGGACTCAGCCCTGCTTTTTTATGACCTTGCTCAGGATTACCTGTCCCTGGTTCGAGTTCACTGCTACATGGGGAACATTCAAGAGGTAGCAGTGTTTTATTCCAAATAGTTTCATTATGAGGAGAGAACAGGTCTTTTTTTTGTTATTCTGTATATCACACTGCTTACATAGAAAAGTAAATAATTTAATGCATTTTATTATATTTCTATAACAGTTTCCTTTTTGCAGAAAACTGTAATTATGTAGTTATGTATGCAAAATCTTGCTTTAATGTGATAAAAAGACTTTTCAGTTCGTAAATATAATAATATTTTTTTAATTTATATACTAGGCGTCTCAGATAGCCAATGATACAGGAGATAGAGCAGCGTCGTACCACCTGGCCAGACATTATGAGAGTCATGATGATATCAAACAAGCAGTCCATTTCTACACGCGAGCGCAGGCCTACAACAACGCCATCCGGCTTTGTAAGGTAGAGAATTCCAATGTGTACCTTAAATCCAGCAACAGGAAATCAAAAGACTGAAATAATCTTGCCAATGAGTATCTGAGTAACTTTATGACTTGTCTGGGCCTGACCAGGAGAACGGCCTCGATGACCAGCTCATGAACCTGGCCTTGCTCAGTAACCCAGAAGACATGATGGAGGCCGCCTGTTACTATGAAGAGAAAGGCACCCACATGGATCGAGCGGTTTCACTTTACCACAAGGTCACTCCAAACTATCATTCTTTAGACTGATATAGTCTAATTACCTCCACAAGGGGGCACTAGTGCAACATATATTAAACATATAGACATAAATATAAACCAGAAGTCATGAATGTTGTTTATATTTTGTTCTTTTTTATAGGCTGGTTACGTCTCCAAAGCTCTAGAGCTTGCCTTTGCCACAGAGCAGTTCTCTGCACTTATGCTGATTGCAGAAGATCTGAACGAGAACTCTGATCCATCCCTCTTAGCTCGCTGCTCTGACTTCTTCATCACCCATTCCCAGTATGAGAAGTCAGTGGAGTTACTTGTTGCAGCTAAGAAGGTATCTGTGTGATGCATTTTCACCTTACCAGAATGAATTTATCAGGTAGTTGTGATACTTACTTACATGGTTCCTATTCATACCATAGTACCATCAAGCCCTGGAGCTCTGCTTGACCCAGAACCTGACAATCACAGAGGAGCTGGCTGAAAGAATGACAGTAACCGACTCAAAAGACTTGTCTGAGGAGGCTCGCAAGGAGCTGCTGGAGAAGATTGCTGACTGCTGCATGCGGCAAGGGAACTACCATTTGGCTACTAAGAAATATACACAGGCAGGCAACAAACCCAAGGTAAGTCATATGAATCTTCTTTAAACTTAAAGCATCTTGTAGTTATCTGAGTAATAAAACCAGAGACGTATTGGAACCATGTAGTCTGCCAGCCATATGTAGTGCGTACACACTAACACCAGTACATGTAATATTAGGAAAGTTCATTTTCTAAGTCGCTTTATTTAGATTTTAAGCCTTTTTGATGTGTAACTTTTTCTGTCTGTCCAAATTAGCATAAATCTTATAGCTTAAAATATATGTGTGTTTTTTTTTTGTTTTTTTTAACAGGCAATGAGGGCACTCCTTAAGTCAGGTGATACGGAGAAAATTATTTTCTTTGCCAACGTTTGTCGTCAGAAAGAACTTTTCATCATGGCTGCCAACTATCTCCAGTCTCTGGACTGGCGTAAAAACCCAGAGATCTTAAAGACAATCATTGGTTTTTACACTAAAGGCAGAGCGCCAGAGCTGCTTGCTGGCTTCTATGAAGCTTGTGCTCAGGTAGGTGGCACTCTGCTAAATATCACTTCCTTGGATGTCATTTTGTTTATTGTTAAATCTTAACTTAAATAAATAAGCCATTGGCTTTATGCACAGGTCAACTACTTCTTAAACTTAGAACAAGTCCTTTGTTTCCCGTCTTTCATTACTGGATGAACTGATTAATCCAGGTGTGTTTGACCTCAGTAACCACAATGGCAATGGCTGTGGAGTTTGCAAGTCTCATTAAAATTTTTGTTTAGCTACAGAATTATATATATTTTTAATTAAAATAAATCTATAAAAAATAAAAAGAAACTGGATCCAAGTTATTATTGTTGACTAATAGATTTCAGCGTCCCTTCACAGAAAATGAATTTTTGGAAAGTATGCAAAGAAAACTAGATGATTTAAGGGAAAGAAGTAAAAATGTAGTTTTTCTGTTTTTTAAACTGCTTTAGGTGGAGATTGATGATTACCAAAACTATGAAAAAGCCCTGGATGCACTGACAGAGGCATTCAAGTGTCTCTCTAAAGCCAAGGACACTTCAGGTGGACAACAAGAAGCTAGATTAGCTGACCTGCAGCATAAGATCACACTCATCAAGAAGTTTGTCCACATACGCAGGTACGCTTAACAAGTATTACAAGTATCACAGTGTTATTATCTTTTGATATATTTGAACCAGAAAATACTGCTTTCACATGAACTCTCAAGGAAACAGCTAATAATAGATGCTGCATTCTTTGCAGTTATTATTCCCATCAAATCAATCTTTATTAATAAAGCCCTTTTCATACAAATGTTGTTCAAAGTGTTTACATAGTAAAAACAAATTTTGAATATGTACAAAAACTTTACGCACTCAATCGTAAAACATCAGCAATCAATAACACACCTGATTGGTCTCTTTAACATACATAGCCACCCATCCCCCTTTGCAAAAACACAAGCTCTAACTTCTAGAGTT
The DNA here is from genome assembly GCA_037177515.1 of Pseudomugil tenellus. Taxonomy (NCBI): domain Eukaryota; kingdom Metazoa; phylum Chordata; class Actinopteri; order Atheriniformes; family Pseudomugilidae; genus Pseudomugil; species Pseudomugil tenellus. The sequence goes on along the minus strand of JBAMHX010000024.1, from coordinate 13,736,772 downwards.
TAGATTTGTTAGGGTTTTTTTATTGCTTGGCTCTTAAATAAGATTTTAAAAGTTTTCGTTTGCCTGCAGGTTGCACGCTGAAGATGCAAATGAGGCCGTAAGGTTGTGTGAAGCTTTGCTGGACGAGCCAGAGTTGGACCCTGCTGTCAGGATTGGAGATGCATTTGGTTTCATTGTTGAGCATCACTGTCAGCAAGGAAACTTCCAAGTGGTGACTGTTTTTCTAATTTTTTCAATTACTTTAGTTTGTTCTATAGACATTTAAACATGTCTGTATTTTTTGGTTAGCTGTTATATATCTATAAATAAATAATCAATTTAATTGAATTAATGAGAACATATCCTAATGGTTATTTGAATGCTCTGTTTTTGTTTGTTTGCTTACCTCCTCTCTCTCCAGGCCTACCATAAACTGGAGGAACTCCAGAAGCTGCTGCCATCCCAGAATGTCAGGTACTACATTAGCCAAACCAGCTTAGAAGCCCTGCAGAAAAAGACGGGTTTGCCGATGGGACCTGCTGAACACAGAAACAGTCTGAGGGAAGAGGACGAAGTGGAGGAAGACTTCAATATGTCTTAACTGTCTTTGTGACACGATTTTTTCTCCTTTGTTTGAAGGAGTGTGTGTGATGGGGAGGTTTTTTTTAGACCGGTTACTGGGAGCACTGTGAAGCCTGAAAAACAGTGAAAGGTGAAAACTGCACCAATAGCACATCAAATAAACACAGATTGTTTAATAATTTTATTCCCACATCTGTCTTAGTGGTTTACATGCATTTGGTACAATGTATTTTTTAAACATGGCTGCTGTAAAGACATGAACTGTGGCAAAACCTCTGTATTTTGCAGCTATTTTTATAACCTATGTATAACTCTACTGGTATCTGGAATTTATTGTGTCTTTATATTGCAAGCTTGTAATAAAATAAAACATTTTCAGCTAAAATCCGATGTGTCGGTAGTGGTATACATGCACCTGCAGTGAACCATAGTAAAAACAAGTCAATTAGTGAAACTGGTGAAAATACTTAGATGAATTGAGTTTGTTGACAGTAGTTAATTTAAATTTGGAATAGTTATTGTTAATGTACACTCGGCTCGCTTTGACCTAGTTTAAGTAATAAAAAGGGGAAATTTGCGGAGCTATCTTATTGATTTAAGAACCCAAGAATATTGTGGTAACACTTTATAATACGGTACGCAAAATTTGCGTAGTTACTGAGGAGGTACTAAGGAGTTACTAAGGGGTTAATTAGGGACTAATAGTACACCGAATTTTCATAGTAAGGAACTAATTGGGAACTACTGGTGCACAAAAAAAGCTTAGTTATGAAAGAACTAATGGACCAGTAGGTGAACCCACCTTTCGCTTATCTGGGGTCGGATAACGTGGGCAGCAGCCTAAGGAGGGAAGCCCAGACTTCCCTCTCCCCAGCCACATCTGCCAGCTCATCAGGAGGGATCCCAAGGCGTCACCTACTCAAAATGGATAATTCATTCATCAAACGCAAGTATTCATGTCAATGAAAGAGTCAGTGTCACCAAAATGAAACGTCCTGACACCATTGTTTATGAACAAGACAATCAAATGACTATCATGTTTTCAGTTATTTACTTTTTAAATGTTTACTGATGGAAACAAGTCAGATCTTCGATGATATTACCTGAAAATACTCAAGACAGCACTATATAGTGTTTTACATAAAAACATTAAAAGCATTACAGATGTTGAAACAGAAATAAAAAAAAAGAATAAAAACAGCAAGAATCATAATAAAATAATAAATTAAAATCATTAAGAAGAACATAATTAAAAAGTTACCATGCAGACTTTATTTATTGCTAAAAGAGAAAAGACATTTTTACCTGGATTTAAATATTGCAGTACAATTGCAACTGAACATACAACATATACTGTAAATCATTCATGCACACCTAGATGGTTCTGTCTGTCTGGCCACATATTTTCATCTACATCACAGCGAATATCATCTCTTGCAATGCAACGAGGAAAGTATCCCTTCGAGTGGCAAATCCACCGTCTGCAGGACTCTGCTGTGATGTCATCACATGCTGCATCCATGGCCACTAGCAGGGCCATTTGGGTACGTGGATGCCGGTCATATACCTTCCACCTCCAGGAAGAGAAAAATTCCTCTATTGGATTTAGGAATGGTGAGTAGGGAGGGAGATATTCCACCTACATCCTATCATGTGCTGCAAACCACTGGCTGACGACATGTGAGTGTTGAAAACGCACATTATCCCAAACAACAACATATTTATCCAGATGGTGTCCAGCTAGACTCCTCTCGTTCTCAGGGAAAATGTCCCTGTAAAGAGTGTCTGAAAACATCACACAATTTCAGGAAAAAAATACTATTTAAAAATATTTATGCAATTTGCTTGACAGATTTTGAAAATTAGTTCAATATTTGTATGTAAAGAGTCAAGTGATGAAATGAGGACTATCAGTTTTATATGAAATGACTATTCAGCAGACACAAGTATATTTAATTTGGACTGACATGATAATTTTATCAAACAGCAGAGAGTTGTACGAAAGCACTTGATGCATGTCCAAAAGCATTTGCAATTTGTTGGAAGGAATGAGAAACTGCTACTATGATGTGCACATATGACTAAATGTTGGGGAGGTTGAACTAACTGTTGTACAAACGTAAATACTGATGTGAGAAATGCAACAAAGTGACTGAGAAAAACTGTAATAGTGGTCTGCTGGTCAGTTATGAGGAAAATGACAGAAATTCTGCAAGTGAATTCTGGATTTACTTTGAACTGCTGAGCAAACAGCAGTTGTCAAAAACATGTTTCAAAGCAATTACTTAATTTCCCAACCACTTCATCCAATTCAGGGTTGTGGGGAAGTTGGAGCCAATCCCAGCAATCATCAGGCGAGTAGCAGTGTATCTCCTTGATGGGTTGCCAAATCATCGCAGGTTTCCTGTAGTAGTTATTCATGTAATTGGATACTTAGTTTTGTAAAACCAGTAAGGATATAAGGCTTTAGAAATTCCATATTGTGGTAATGATATCACCTTGACTTTTATTGACCATTAGTTCTTAAATACCAACTCACTACCTGGATGAAATGTTTTGTGTTTATTCATTCGAGTGAAGTCAAACGTCCTGCCCAGTAGATACTGAGGAACCACTCATTACTTCCTCACTACCTCCCTCGTACCTACTAGGTTTGTGTACACTAAAGTAAAGTGAAGCATCATACACAATACTTACTGAGGAACCACTCGTTACTTAATCAGTATCTCCCCAGTACCTATTAGTTTGTGTACACTAAAGTAAAGTGAAGCATTATGCACAGTACTTAACCAAACGTTGCTTAATCAATACCTCCCCAGTACCTACTAGTTTTGTGTACACTAAACTAGAGTGATGCATTATACACAGTACTTACATTGTCACAAGGTTCCTCAGTAAGTCTAAATTAAGAACCACTTAATTAATCTTGGAAATATTTTGTAAAGAGGAAAAATGTTTACATTAAAGTTAAAGTTGTACTTTGGTATTTGTCTGTAAAGGTTATGCATCTCTGATGGTAAAGTAATAAGAATATATAACTAATGGTGAGGTACTGGTTAAGTAATGAATGGTTCACCTATCAGTGAGTTCACCTACTGGTCCATTAGTTCCTTCATAACTAAACATTACTTCCAGATTAGTTCCTTACTATCAAAATTTGGTGTACTATTAGTCCCTTAGTAACTCCTTAGTACCTTCCCAGTAACTACACAAATTTTGGGGACCATAATATAAAGTGTTACCAATATTGTCAACAGCTAGGAAATAAATTTTAATGAAAATATATAAAATAATTTCCCGCTAGAGGCAAGGTTAGAGACAGATGTTCCCAGGAAGAGTGAAGGACGCTCTGGATTGCAGGAGGAATCCAGATAAAAGCTCCACAATAAAAAAAAAAAAAAAACGTGTGGAAAGTATTTTCAGAATCCCTGCTGCACAGAGAGGTTGCTAACAACCACATCAACATGATCACTTAGATTCAAATGTATTTTATACTTTCCACTTAATTAAGTGCTTATTATAGTCCAGACCTCAAAACTTTTACTTTGTTTTCTCCTCTAGTATTTCTTTAGACATTGGATATTCAACACATATTAAAGCATTCTAAATGAATATTTGTAATAGTTATGTATCTTAATATAGATTATAGATATTATATTCAGTATGTTTGCAAGAAAATAACTATTATCTCATTTGTAGTCACAAGAAGACACAGCTGTCCCAGATATTCATTAACTTCATATTGTTGCCAGCTTTTCTATTATTTCTTTTATTTATTTATTCAGTTGTTTTCTTTAGCAAATAAATTAATAACATCAAACTTTTACCAGTTTGTGTTTCATTACATTTATATTTTCAAATAGATTTTTTTTTTATTTAAAAAAGATATAAATGACCAGCAAAAGGTTAAAATAAACCTTCCCATTTGGATTTAATGGGAAACTGTGTCCAAACTTTTTATTTCTACTGCATTGTGTGCATTTGAAGGACCCATATGTGCCCATACTAGATGTCAATGTTGTGGAGGCATGGAGGAGACACACTGCTGGAGGACAGGAGCAGCTGTTCGCAATGAAGCGAGGTGGACACGAGTCTATATGGGCCTAGAGTCTTGTTCTGGAAGCATACTGTGTGTCCAAAAAGAGACAAAGACAAACAAAAGAGGCATCTGTTTAAGATTTAAAAATTGAACTCCAAGAGACAAAATAGCAAAAAGCATAATGTGACTAAAAACAACAGCAAGATACAAGACGGCCATAAAACGCCCCTCAGGTTGCTTTGCTCTTTTTAACATCTGTGTAAATTAGTTTATATAAAGATAACGAAAAGTATTTTCTGTTATCTTTTAATTATATGTTTTCAGTAGGGAAAATTAATTTCTGCAGACTTTAAACCTTACAAAGCAGCTAAATGCAGAAGTGAATGTGCATCTCTCTCAACCTCACATTAGGAGGAGCTGTGTGACAACATTCACTAGAGTGGAGAGCAGACTGAGCGACCCGGTCACTACCAAAACATATCTGTCCTGCAGTCTGGTCCAGAGGGAAGAGGAAACACAGGATTCATTTAAGTCTCTGGATACGTGCCTTGTAGAGAAGAAAAAATCCCACAAACAAGAGGTCAAAGAATGAGGTTGTTTTTTTGTTTTTTTATAGAGCTTCAAACAGAATGAAACAAGCCGTCTATAAAGCTTGTGTGAGAGTGAAAATGAAGCGAGATAAGACAGTTAAGTACAACGCAGATGAAGATGGAAAGGTAGAAAGGCAAAAAATCCATGAAAGAGATGGAAGAGAGTTGGTGGTGTGTACTGGGGTCCAGTACAAACCACAGAGACAACACGAATGGCAGCAGCAGAGTGAATATACTACCAACATGGCTCTTCATCAGTTCAGTAACGAAATAATGGAGATGGGACGTTGTTAACCCAGTGGTACCAGATGGCATGACAAGCAAATATGTGTTTTACTCCGTCTGCTTTTCAGGTACCTGCAGATGTTCTACACAGCTGGAAAGCTACGATTCTTGATATTTGATTACTATATAATTCCAGGCTATAACCATAACTTAAGATTCAGTAAATACCTCCTTCAGATCAGCTGTAAATTCAAAGGGAATAATAAAAGTAGTTCAGTAAAGTGCTTTGTTCACAACAAGTCTTTTATCCATGAAAGCAATTTTAAAGCAAATATTGAAGAATTTTAAGGTGTTGATTGTGTTAAAATGAGCTATTTACTGTTTCTAATAAAACCATGGAACACTGAGATGCTCAAAAGTTTTTTGCAACATCCATCCATCCGTCCATCCGTCCGTCCATCCGTCCATCCATCCATCCATCCATCCATCCATCCATCCATCCATCCATCCATCCATCCATCCATCTGTCCATCCATCCAT
>JBAMHX010000024.1:13719878-13730717 GCA_037177515.1 Pseudomugil tenellus | reverse complement strand
TCCATCCATCCATCCATCCATCCATCCATCCATCCATCCATCCATCCATCCATCCATCCATCCATCCATCTGTCCATCCATACTTACAGTGAAGGGCTGCAGGTAGCCGGAGTCTATCCCAGCAATAAGTGGCCATGTACACCTTGGACAGGTCGCCAGTCCATCACAGAGCTATTTTGCAATCATAAGATCAGTATTTTCTACAGTCTAATATTTGTCTTTATTCTTAGTTTATCTTTCTTTTTTTATTTACATTCATTTCTGTATTTTTACATAAACAGCCTGAAGATCTGGTAGTGTTTGAGAAGGACCTAAAATCATGAAACCAAAACTATATCTGCACACATCTGTTTTGCAGACATTGGTAATTACAGTTTAAGTTCCTGAATATCTCATATGACTTTTTACAAAACCACTTGAAAACTAAGATGGGATCAAAAACATCCTGGAGAAGATGAGTAACAGAAGCTGCAGAAGAAACTGGAGACGTAAGTGTGAGGTCCACTCAGTGTTAGCCATTAGCTTGTGCACAATCTTGATTAAGATTTAAAGTCTTTGTCCTTTCAGTCAGCAAACGACCAAACCCAGAGCTCATCCCAGACACATGTGCTGTGTGTGCATTGGATTTTTGTCCTGACTTGTGGCTATGTTTGCTGTGTGTTTGTGATGTGGTTCCTTTAACGTCTTCCTGTGATGTGGCTCTGCATGTTAGTTACTCTGGTTGTTCTCTTGTGGTTTGGCCTGTTTGGCCATCAGGGTGGTGATAGGTAAAGAGCACCAGGAACACAGCGGAGCAATCCATATTAGTCAGCGGAAACAGACCCTGTGCTTGAGTTACATACATTACAACATTTCTGTTAGCACTCCCACTCTCCTGCAGCTGTTGAGTTGTTCAATTTTATTTAGTTAACAATGGTTAAAATGGTTTGTGTTTTGGCTTTTGGAGGTCTGCATGTGCTATCACAGTGAAAGAAGGGAGGCAGAAAAATGGAGATCTTAAAGCCACAGCTGCAAATTAAAGAACTAAATGAGGAATACCGAACACAGTACATAGCTGAGAGAGGCTGCAAACACCAAGCGCGCCATATGCTACAGTGCATACGGAGATGGAAAAGATTATTTTAATGTAAAGTAGCAAAAGTGTTTACTGGTTGTGTCCACAGTTTGGCATGTCACCATATTTTCACTAGTGAAACTGACATGTGCAGTAAGTGATGCACTGACTTTAAATGGAGGGATAATTAGTATTTTGGGTATAGGTTAGTTCCTGGCTACACACTTTTAGACTTCAGAGGAAACAGATTTTGGTTAAACTATTTAATGACCTGATTCTAACTTCCAGAAACTTGTTTTCAGCATGAAGTTCAGCTGACTAAGAAACAAAACTGAGAAGAAGCTGCAGGACAAAGCCAGGCTAGGAGGTCAGCTGCATGCTCCCACTAAAGCAGGTGAAACAAAAAATGGCTGCTTTGAAGTGGAATGGGCTGTTTTTGTTTTGCAAGATGAATGCTTGTATTTAGCCTGCAGGGATTCTTTGTAGTCATGCTTCCCACAAAAGCCAGAGGACATTTGTTTTGTGAATTGTGATTGAGGAAAAGATATACTTCAAAGCTTGTGTTCTGCTGCAACAAGACAACACAAACAGCTGCAGGGCAGGAACGCCTTCACTGATTCGCTATTTACCTTTCTGTAGCCGTGCTATCTGCTCTGGGCAGGTGGCTGTTCATCTCAAGCTCGGGTCCTCTACCAGAGTCCTGGAAGCTACGCGCTGCAGCTTGGCTTTTCCTTGGACTTCACTCTTCTGGATGGAAATGTCTGATGTTTCTCCTGGTAACTGTTGGAGCCGCTTACACATTGTCCTAAAATACCTGCATTTAGATTTAATAAGCCACAACCGTTGTTGTGGAAATTTCATATATTAGCTTAATTACCTTGCTTTTAATTAATGTCTAGCTTAAAGGTCTGACCATAAGGCTACTAAACTGATGTCATTCTGACCTTAGTAAACCATCAGCAAGGCTGGCGTCCTTCCATCAGGAAAATGTTTAGACAAGACCTGTTTTTTATTTTTTTTATTTCTCATATCATAAAAACAGGCTCCAGACTGACGCACACAATTGAAGTGCTTAAACGAAGGTGTCTCTAAGTGACCGGGCAGAATAGCTTCGGACTTCTGTATGACAACAGATCTCTGGAGGGATTCTCTCTGGGTTATAACCAAGTCTGTATGTCTTAATAAATTGTCCCACTCCATGTTTAATCTTTAATGTATGTTCAACTTCTTTGATTCTTTATTAAATGTATATTCTTCTCAATCTAAAGAAACCACTGTCCTCGTCCCTGACAGGAAAAACGGCCATTACACCGTAATAAAGTGTACAGCATTAACTTTAAGGCTACGAAAACTTTGATCTTTCTGAAAGACATGGAGAAGAACCATTTAAGTAAAATTTTAAAAATTCTACTGCATTTTTGAAGCACTTTTTAAAGGTTCTGCACAATAAAATAACGAAAGTTGGAAGAAAATTTATGAACTTTTATTTCTATAAACGACCCAGTCTTCATCTAGACATGTCTGGATGGGGCGTGGAAAATTCTTAATAGCTAAAATAAAGAATAAACAAGTCTACAGTGTTTTGCTGTTTTCTTACTCAAATGGATAAAAGAAGAGAAAATATGTTGCTAAATTCCATTTTAATTATACGTTAAACAATGTTAGAAAATCGCACCTCTTTCATCACTATGAGAGAGAGATAACAGAATAGACCTTAAGGTGGGCAAAAATATTTATCGTAATCATTCAGACACTTTATTTTCAGATATCAAGTCACATAAAAAACTACCTTTTTGTTGAAATGAATGCAGCATGCTAACTCACCAGCTCAAAGATAAACATTGCGACATTTAAACTGAAACTTGTCCTGCAGGTACTAATTTTAACCTCCGAGAAACATGATAGTTGGGATTTTTTGCTTTAGTGATTTAATCCAGTCTTATATTTCATTCAGGAAGTTCAAACCTTGTTCCTTCATATGCATCATGGTGCATTCAAAGACTCCAACTTTCTGGGCTTGGAAAGTGTTACTCATCCACTGTAACTGCATCTGGCCACTGAACATAATTTTTCAGGACATTTGGCGTTTTGCTTCAGTACAGGAAAATCGCTGCAGTTTGTTTTTAAAGAGCAGCTCTCGCTCGTCTCATTTAGCACGCAGATTGTGGTACTGATGCTTCACGGTCACTCTGACATTTCTGCTTCACGTGGCTCTTTTCCAAATGCTTATGAAAAACATGAACTCTCAGGAGTGAGTGTCATTTTTCATCTCTCTAAATGATAAACGTAGTCAGCTGTGCTTGAGTCAAAGACATGTTTGGAAAAGAAAAGACTGAGAAATGAAGCAGATGTGTCCAGGCTGAACAATAAGAAACAGCTAAGGGAGGTTGCACACACCACATTGGCAAACATGTCTCGTTAACATGTAAATATAAATCTGTCTGTCTACATATGTAGCACAAATAATCTTCTTGTTAATGATTGTAAGATTATTTGTATTCAGATTGTGATGTGGATCTTTCTTAATGTTTGTTTCCTGCAAAAGGTCGACTTTGACAAAGAGTAGTTTGCCATTCTTACCAACTACTGAGACTGAGATGTGGGAGCTGCAGGTTTTATGTGACAGCCACCTGCACAAATCAGGTCATTGTCGTATTTATGAGACAGATCAGTGTCCATTTTCGAAAGAATTAGTGGCGAAAAATAAGATTCAATGCCTCTTCAGACGTCAAAGGGTCGAGGAACTGGCTTAGCATCATTAAATCCCCAAATGGTTTCATCACAACCGCCGCCGTGTGATAACTCGAACAGTTTTCACATTTGGAATTTGATATTTGGTGCACCAGTTTAGGTCCCCAAGGGGACGACCTGTATCGAATTTCAGCATTTTGGGATTTATGGTTTCCTCACTGTGTGTTGCTTTATGCACAAAATCAGATTTTTGCTTATATCTCTGGAACTATTTACAATTGGACTTTGATACTCAGTATATCTATTTAGGTCCCCAAGTGGACGATCTGTATTAAATTTCACGATTATCAGATTTATGGTTTCCCCACCAGATGGCACTTTAATTCACAAAAAAACTGATTTTTGGCTATATCTCTGGAACTATTTCTCTCATTGACCTCAAATCAAGTGCAAATAAAAGGTCATGACCTCAGGATGCATCCTGTCCTGATGCCTTATTGGGCTGGTTAAAGGTTTTCACACCAGGTGAAGCTTTGTGACTGAACATGTGCATCTTTATTTTATTGTATTGTGTCAATTCAAGGATTTCTGCGATATACCCCTAGCCGTCACTTCTGACGTTAAAGGCGTTATTTAGATATGTGAAAATAATTAGAAAAACAGTTTCAGCTGTAAAATCAAGGTCTAAAATACCCATATCTGTTAATTCACAGTTGTTTTTTTTAACCAAAAATATGAATCTATTTTAATGGATTGCACACTATACATATGAAGATTACCATGTAACTTATTTAAACTAGTGTGAGAACACACCATCAGTAGGTGGTGCTGCTCATACTGATGATTTCCTCAATGAAAGACCCCCAAAGAGATCTGGCCTTGAGAAAAAAATGCCTGGAATGTTTGCAAAGCTTATGTCAATTTCACGAGCTGGGGAGAAGAAAGCGTTGTGACAATAAGGGGTCACCCTGGTGAGAATAATGTCATTACATGTTACCCAGACGCGTACATGTCAGTGAATGCTTTCCCTGATTCCTGAGCTGAAAACTGCAAGGAAAACAACACAGCTTTTTCATGATAGAGACCTTATATTTATAACTCCACTAGCCCTAGTCCCTTTAAATCCTTTTAACGGTAAAAGGATGCACGTTTTTCTTCTGGGTTTCTTTACTTAGACCTTGGTTGAAGGATTAGAATTAGAAAGTTTCTTTATTTTAGGAGTTAAAAGGTTAGTTTGAGCCAAACCGTTAATTGTAAAAAAGACCAAAATGAAAAATAAGTGACAAAATGTTGATGCAAAGATGTTCTGGGGAATGATGGGAAAAGTAGAAGAGATGGTAGGAATCATATGCATGTCACCCCAATTCACTTTTCAGGAGGCTATGCCCGTTATGGCAGGGTGGTAAGAAGGGGAGCGGGGGGTGTGAAAGTTTGGGAGGAATGGGAAATGGGATTTTGTTAGTAATGTATTACAATCCCAGGGTCCTGGGAAAAGGGGTAGGAGGGGGGGGTGCACAGCTTGGGTTTGTGCCAACATAGTCACTGTGCCAAAACGCTGGGTGTTGGGGACCACTAGTCTCACCAGCAGATCTGTGGGAAAATCAAAACCAGGTTGTTCTTTGTTGCTCAGTCACCAAAGACAGAGAGAGGATGCATGTGCAGAGACCTCTGCAAAGTTGCACACATGAAATATACAAGAAACATAAATAAAATGATAAAAGAAAGAAGTTTAAAATGTGACAATAGACTTGCATGCTAGTGTGGTGCACCACAGCTGGTCTTCAAGGCAAGATGCCAATTTTTTTTCTAAGCTGAGACATTTTGGAACAGTTGACTTCTTGGTATGCATTCACCGCTTACAGTAGGTGGTAACTATTATGATGTAAATTCTGGTGAACATTATTAGATTAAATTCATAATTCAGACCACGGAAAATATGTTGAATAATGATTTTCTGTCCTGTCTAGAAGTGATATAACAAATGGATTGACCAGAAATATAACCATGAAAAAATTGATTGCTGATTCATTTGTTCTGCATTTAATGGAGAACAACTGTTTTATGTTACATAGAAAAATTGGCAACTGGCGGAGTGCAGTTACGTCAAAATGTGTTTAGTTAGTAAAGAAATCTTCAAGCTCACATTCACGTCTTTACAAAATGGAGGCAGTGAGTCGGAGCAGCAATTTACCGGTAAGTTTGACAACCGTTTATGCTCTGTCATTTCACTCCAACTCATTTGCATTTTAGTACATATCTTACTGGTCTCTTTCAACAAAAAGTGGAGCAATTTCTAAAAGGCGAATGGGGGGAGTTAAAGACAGGGCCTCTCCAGACAAAGCTTTGAGAAAGACAGCCCCCCCCCTTCAAAGTTCACTTGTTCAATTCCTGGATGCCCATAGAGCTGTAGTATTGTCATTCCAGCACACAGAATGACATGTTGAATGAGCCAAGACAGACAAATATTACTGTTTTACTGACATAAAACAAGTAGCTACTTGTTTGATTAAGGCATATTGGAGAAGATTCGTTGATGAGCGTTAAAATCAGCATGTGCGTTATTGGTGAAGGATAAATAAAGTTGCTACATAGCACATATGAAAAAATATTGACAAAGAAAGAGAAAAAAAACAAACAATGAGGACCACAGATTTTAAAAGCCTAAATTGGATCTAAAACTTTAATCCTATTAAACCAAATACATATTTGATTCATGCAGTTTCTGAGGCGATTTCCGGTAGAAACTTTATTCAAAACCCCATTGTACATCATATGATCTCTGGGTGAACACCAGAAAGCAGAACTATATGCAACAATAATTTTGACGTAAAGAAGAAAATGGTAAATAATTAGTAAAAATACCAAAAAATAAGTTACTTTTTTCTTAGATTGGGCTGCACGTTGGCGAGGTGGTTAGCGGTGTGGCCTCACAGCAAGTAGGTTGCCGGTTCGATCCCTGGTTTGGGTGTGGTTTGCATGTTCTCCCTGTGTTAGCGTGGGTTCTCAGAGCCATCTGTGATGTATAATTTCCACCTCTTGTTTTCAGCTGAGCTTAATAAAAATAATAATACATATAATAGAAAAATATCTAAATAATGCTCATCAAACATAGTTAGTATGCAAAAGTTAAAGAAAATAATAAACAAATTATATTATTACTTTCTGCAGCACATCTCAAACTTTAAGGCCACCTCATCAGCTGAATCCTATGGCCAAGCAAGAATAGCAAAAAGTACCTTAGATTATCAACTAACACTCTTTTATTTCCATATTTATTTCTTGGTAGCATCAAAAAGTTATTTATTTATTTATGTTAATCAACATCTCGGCCTTATAAAACACACAGTTAGTGTATTATACACATATTAACACACTACACAAACAGTAGTGTACAAAGTCAGAATGGGTGGGTTGCAACTTGTGATGTATGTAAATGTAAATGTGTATGCATTTTTACCATCTTAGATAAATTCATGACTGTATATAACAAATGAAATTGTTTTAGATCATATTATTGATTCCTCGGCAGGCTTAAAATCATATGTAATGTATTCTTTGTCAGAGAACACCAGGAAAGCTAAATATTGAAGCCCGTCTTTACCTGCGAGACAATGGAAATATGTAATAATTCTTATATTTCACTTTTATTTCAAGGCACCATTTCATGAAAGGCAAAGCAAATCAATTTAAGAGGAAGTTAATTTAACTTCATATGAAAAATTGAGATGGTCTGAACAAGATAAAGCGATTATTAGCATACCGGTACATGTGATGCCATTATACTAGAAGACCCTAACCTAATCAACATTACAACCGTACGAAAACATATGATACTTATTCACTTTATGTGCTCTCCTCTGTTGTGTTGCTATCACTTTGTACACACATTTTGCTTTGGTGGTGGGAAAATAGGGAAAAAAGGTTAGATGAGTTGTGCTGAGGATGGGAAGCAGGGTGTAGCGATGCAGAGGAAGTACCTCACATGGCTTGCGATGGGTTGCTTGTCAAGAGACCCTTTGTTTTAGGAGGTTAATGCCTAATTGATACAGGCTTAATGAGAGCTGCCTGTGTATGCAGAGTATGTGAGCTGGGGGCTGGATGGCCTTGCTGTAATTGGAACGGACAAGCCTTGTGTGGAGGAGTGCACGGGGAGAGGATTTATGAGAACACGAGGAATAGAGGCAGAGTGGGAACGACGACCAAAAGGTGGCAATGAGTGCAAAAATGTGCAGAAGAATCTGCTGTGATAGTGAGAGTATTGGAACATCACGAGAAAGAAATGCAATGACTGCAATGTTCAATCACTCGTTCTTATCTGTGTTTAACTGGGCCCATTTAGGCATTACAGGCTGGATTCATCTTTTGTTTTATATAAATCCCACATTAAGAAAGCAAAATGATACTAAAAAAAAAAAAAAGACAATACAAACCATAGTTGTTTGGTATATGAGACACCTGTCTTTTCACCCACTCTTTCAGTTTGACAGCCTGAGACTATTCATGTAAGAGTCCTCAGCTTCTCTCCAGACAAGCTGTCAGTGTGGAGGCTGGAGAGGCCTTAAGAGGGAGGGGGTAGGGAGGGTACGAGAGGGATGCATAGAAAAGCTATGCACTTCAGAAAACCCTGAAGAATTAGGACTGAAAGCTATAAAGATTCTGGGTGACTACAAGAGAAAGGGGGAAAATAAAGGATTCTGTATGCATAATTAGAAAGATGAAATACATAACAATAAATTATTTCTTCTTAGAAGTTGAGTTTAAGTATGTTTATATAAAAAAGTGAAGTATAAAACATAGAAAAGATCCTGTTACAGTGAGAAAGATGGAGAGGGAGGCAGTCCATGAGCAGTAGCGAGTGAGAATGAGGCTGAGTGTTGGTGAGAGAAGGAGGGAAGGGACAGACGATCTGCTTTCCCACAGTCGGACGGTTCCCACAGTGGACCCAGCTAATCCCTGTCTTAATTGGGGGAGAATTCCAGCGCACATGTTCCCCTGGAATGAGCGTAGAGCGAAAGGAAAGGAAAGCTCAGGAGCTTCTGACACATCAGACAGGCCACAGCGACTGGGCTGATGCACAATGTGTGAGTGCACTTTGTTGGAATATAAACATGCTGCCTGACTGTCAGCACATCTGATGCATAAATGGCTTCACATGTTGTTTCTTTTTCTTGTCCATTGATCTAACATGAGAAATGCCCTCAGCAGCCACTTAGCATCGCTTACTGACATTCCACTGTGGAAGAAATCCTGTACATTAAAAGTTTCTTTTCATGCATTTTAAAAGCTGGCATCCTTCTTTTAACAATTTAATTCTAGGTTTAGTCTACCCAAATGTTACTAAGGTAATGTTTTGTTTTTTCTTTTTTCAACCTCACCAGTTGCGATTATTAGTTGGTTCTTTTTCTGATGGACTAAAAATGCAGTTAAATTATCTAAGTTGAGGGCTGAATTTTTTATCAAACTTGGTGAGGAGCCAAAAATCAGAGAGGGCAAGAACTCCTTAAATTCTAGTGCACATTAAGTTCACTTTATAACATAAGGTTTCTGGCCTGAGATGAGGATGTGCTCTCAGAGAGACTTTGTAATTGTTGGTGGTACATAAATATTTCAGAAGGTCATAAGTATCCTTCAGTTCACCTACGAAAACCTTGTCACGACATTTTCATTTTAAATAAAATAAATTACTTAAAAGTTATTAGGTTTGTTAATAAGTAGACATTTTAGATGTGGTCATTTCAAACACCAATAAGTTGAATTTTCTTCCTGTAAAGGTTGGAATCTGCACGGATTCTGTTTATAGCCGAGGTGTACAGCAGCTCTGGTTTGGTGCCCTCAGGATTGAGTTCTGCTCTTTGCAGATGATGTGATGCTGTTTGCTTCATCAGCCCATGATCTACAACTCTTGCATCATCAACCTCCAAATCCAAGACTGTGCTCTTGAGCTGGAAAAGGGTGGAGTGTCTCCGTGTTGGGAATGAGCTCCTGCCCCAAGTGGAGGAGTTCAAGTATCTTGGGGTCTTGTTTGTAAGTGGAGGAAGGATGAAGCAGGAGAAGGACTGTGAAATTGGTGCAGTGATGTGAACTCTGCATCAGCCTATTGTGGTGAGCTGAAAGGCTACGTGCTTGATTTGCAAGTCAATTTCACTTCCTTCCCTCACCAAGAGTTGTTAGTTGAGCCTGTACGCAAAATATTTGGAAAATAGAACACAAAAAGATTTTCCTCTGCAGAATGGCTGGGCATTCCCTTAGAGAGGCTTGAGGGGCTGAGTGTAGAGCTCCTCCACATTATGAAGAATCAGATGAGGTGGCTAACAAGCCATCCTGACGGCACTGAATTCAAGTAATACTGCAGATTTTAGCAATTTGCCCTTTTATCTGCACAAAATCAATCATGTCTAAAACCAGATATTAAGGTGGATAGGTGTGAAACCTTTA
Source organism: Pseudomugil tenellus (assembly GCA_037177515.1). Taxonomy (NCBI): domain Eukaryota; kingdom Metazoa; phylum Chordata; class Actinopteri; order Atheriniformes; family Pseudomugilidae; genus Pseudomugil; species Pseudomugil tenellus. The sequence continues at coordinate 13,720,537 of JBAMHX010000024.1, read as the reverse complement.
CTGCTTATGTTCCTTGAAGACAGTGTAACTGAACAACTGGAGTAGGTGATGTCAATGTGATGAACACGCGCCAAACACAACATCAATAATATCATCACTGACCAACTAAGTTGTGGTGCTGCTCCAGACAATCCTGGCTTGTTTATAGCATTTAAACCTAAATGTGCTGCTTTTCCAACAGGCTATTGCGCTACTTCACCATCAAAAGCCAACAGACATGGAGAACAGCACATGTCAGATGTTACATGAATGTTATATCAACTTCCTGCAACATTCTGTTAACCTTTATCGGCACACATGCTACGTCTTGTTCTACCATTTTCACACCTGTACCGACTTTGGCGCTATGTGAACAGGGCCTAAAGTACCTGCTTAGGATTCCTCCTGGTTGCTAAAGGCTCATTTATCTGGGATGAGGCATCTGGGAAGACCCAGATTTTGCTAGAAGAACTCCCAAATGGTCTGGGAATGTCCAGATAATGGTCTGGGAAGATCCACTGGGTAAGCTGGCTAAAGTGATGTGATAAAGAGAAGTTTGGGTTTCCCTGCGTAGAAAGTGGCCTGCAACCCAACCCCAAATAAATGGATGGATGGATGGATGGATGGATGGATGGATGATTGGATGGATGGATGGATGGATGGATGGATGGATGGATGGA
>JBAMHX010000024.1:13698294-13719778 GCA_037177515.1 Pseudomugil tenellus | reverse complement strand
GATGGATGGATGGATGGATGGATGGATGGATGGATGGATGGATGGATGGATGGATGGATGGATGGATGGATGGATCTTGCTGTATGAAGCTATTCATTTCTGCCTCTGTATCTGGATAAATTCTATTTATTACTCCATCTATCATGTGTGGAAAATTCATCAAAAACAACATCAAAAGTATTATAGAAATTTTTGTCATAATTATTACTGATGTAATAATATCCCCCCCCCCCAAAAAAAAAAGAAAAAAAGTGAAAACATGAACTTTATAGCTGTGTGTTTTAGCTTTCAACCCTTGTGCTGTGATAGACCAAGCTTGCAAATGTTAGAAAATGACCCAGTTTCTAACTTACAACCACATAAACAACTATCTTTGTTGCTACTCATATCCAAAAAAGTACAACAGTATGAAAAAATCAATTGTTACCAATTTTTAGCAAAAAAAAGATGCAAATATTTGGGGAATTAGCCCCCGAGCTCACCTTTACTCTTACACTTTTACACTAGAAAATGAAAATTACGCTGAAAAAATCCAGTCACATCAAGCTGAAACATTTGGATCAAAGATGTACAACAGTTTGGCTCTCTGGGGATAAATTGTCTGTAATTAAAGCTGTGAGATGTGCAAGACAACAATACCTTCATTTGACTATCTCACTGAATCTCTGTGTTTAAAAATCCCATAGGTTTAATATGAGTAATGCATCACCACATTTTCACATTTAGTAGCCTTGCGCAACAGAAATCTTTGCCGAAGGTGGGTTTTGAAGAAGAAACATGCAAGGAGATACCACTAACATTGTAAAACCACTGTGAGAGGCAGTTTCGCTCCTACCTACCTCTTTACTTAATAAACAACTCAAACAAAAGGCACAGTGCAGAATGTCTCCGAGGCTGTAACCTAAGACAGTTCCTTGGAGCAGAAAAATAACACACACACAAAACAATTGGTGCAACAGAGGAGGCAGGCAGTGCTGCGGTTTGTGGGGTTAGACAGGAGCGTGTAACCACTCCGTCAAATCTGAGTGGAAAGTTTCTACCTTGGTTTACAACTTTTTGTTGGAAAACTATAATCCTGGTTGTTAATTATCAGGGTTTAAGGATGCAACTAAGCCAGACTCAGTTCCTTAAAAGGCCTTCATTTTGAACTTTTTAATCTCATATAAATAATTATCTAAAAAGAAATGATCATTTGTTCTGTGAAATGTATTTATTTTGTGATCTCTTGTATCGTGTAAAATATGACTTTGCAAAAAAATCAGCCTGGTATGTTTATGAAATGTATCATCCTGCACAATATTGAAACTTGTAGGTTTTGTTGGCATCTTTGCACCTCTGCAAAGTTTGTGTTGTTCCTCGTAGGTGCGTCTCCTCCAGGGGTGGATGTAAAAGGGGGAGGGTGAAGGGGCAACTGCTTAGTCATATGTATATTGTCATTTGTGTGGCACTTCCATAGTAAGCTAGTTCTGATCATATTAAAAGAACACTTGATGAATAATTTAGGTATGAAAAATGTTCAGTGCTCTTCTTTTAGGGGCTGAAGATTTGTTGACAGTTCTGTGTGATCAATACTGCCAATTAGGTTGATCACTTAAACCAGGTTACAACAATACTGTGACACGTGAAACTAAAAAAAAACTCAACTTTAAAAATAATAACTAGACTTATTGATCTGTTGTTTAGTTCGGCTGGACCACATGGCATGTAAGTTTCTCTGTATGAATTGCAATGCAGCCATAATGAAATGCCAGTCATCCATTTTCTCCACCGCTTCATCCAATTCAGGGTCGTGGGCAGCAGATCCGATCCCAGCAGCCGCTGGGTGAGAGGCAGGGTACACTCTGGATAGGTCACCAGTCGATTACAGTCACACGCACATTCATTCCTTAGGACAATTTAGGATGACCAATCAACCTAACATGCATGTTTTTGGATGGTGGGATGAAGCTGGAGTACCCTGAGGTCTTAAAATGGGGAGAACATGCAAATTCTCCACAGAAAGGCCACAATCCAAGATTCAAACTGGCAACCTGCTTGCTGTTTGGCTGCAGCGCTAACCAGCACGCCGCCCTGCAGCCCTGCATAATGAAATGGTCTCAGTAAAAGTGCAAACGTGTGTTAAAAGGTCAGATATTTTAAACTTTATGTAAATTATTTCTTTAATCGATTATTATGAAAAAAACTAAATATGATGCAAATGTTATCACTAAGAAAATTATTTTAATTGTCGCATTTTTAAATGTCAAAATGAAAAATGATCATCTGAGCAAAACAGTTTAATGCTCAGTGTGGCAGAAATACTAGATTTTGATGTTTGTAAGATGCTTTGCTACAAAGTCCCATAACTATTATCTTCAGTTCTCCTAAAAAAGATATCTGAGCTGATATCTGTCCTGTACTTCCTGTTCTGTCAATGAACTTTTTGTGATGTGAGTCTAATTATTATAATTGTTTTCTTTGAAGAATAGTAAACCTTTTAAGTGTTTTTGTGGATCTTGACTTGACTTCGTTCATATATCAAGGATTTTCCTATACTGCAAGATAACCAATAATTACATTTATATGGACAAATATTTCTTCTATCCAAGTGAAATGAATCTGAGATTCCAGCTGACATGTGTAAATTGGCACTAGATAAAATAATTTAATCAGCTGATGGAAAGTTTTAATATGATTGTAACATTTTTAACATTCACAATATGTAATCATTTGATCAATTATCAGTTTGAACAGTGTTAGGTTGCGGGTAGGTGGTGGACCCAAATGCAGGTGAGGAGGTGAAGCAGGAGGCAGCTAGGGTGAAGCTTAACAGATTTACCAAAACTGATACACTGTGACTGACGGACTAACTTAAATAGTAATGTAATGATCCCTCACCTAAACAGACAAACCAAGGAACTTATATACATATGAAACAAGTGACAGAAAACAATATGGACAGGTGAACACAATTACCAAAATCAACCCCAGGTGAAACAAAAAAACAAATACATGAAGCTGAACAGAAAGCAACGGGCAAAACAGGAATAACTACAAAATAAAACAGGAAACCAAAACAACAAAACCCATCCACCCTAACAAACAGCTTGTTTAGATTCTTTTGACCATCGAGATGTTCATTAATCTGTAAGTCTTTCAGAGTTTCAAGCTGAAACGTTGCTATACCAACAGTCCAGTTCTATTTTCTGCAGCCTCTTTTTAAGTATTTACTTAAACTCATCATATCACCTTAGCTCAGTGTGGTTCATGGGCAGAAACTACATCCACCACAGAAACCATCAGAATGAGTGAACAATTTTTTTTTTTTTATCAGCTCCTGCAAAGCTTCAACCCACCGATCTTGATTCAATTGTAAATGAATTCCAGTCTGCGACTAATGCCATGACCCACAATGTTTTCCTAGCACGTCACGCTGAAACCAAATTAAGTGGCTGTTATTGCCTAAACCAGATAAAATCGTTTTGGTGCCTGAAAGGAACCAAACGTGGATCAAATGAACCTACATCACTCCCTCCTTCCTACTTACACAGATTCCTTTAGAGCTTTTTTTCTACCTCTCGAAATTAAAAGTATGTATCGTCATAAACAACTAAATAAAAAGATTGTCTGAGAAATGAAAGTGAATCCACATGCAGAGGCCTACATGTAGGAAGGGTCATTTGTAGTAAATGCAACATTGCAGTAGTAAATGGCTGAAAGTGTCATAATTAGAGTATGATGTCATCATTTGGAGATTTTTGTGGTTGTACCCCTTCAGGCAATGTCAGTCAGAGATGAGGTGGCAGCTGTGTGGAGCTCAAACGGAGAGTTATCGAGGGGTCTGCAATTCATCCCCTCTGTCTCTCCTTACAATCCTTTTTTTTTTTTTTTTTTTTTTGGCGGGAAAGTACCAAAGACGCCTGTTTGACCCAACTTGTATTCCCTTTGCGGGATCTGCTCCCTGAGAAAGGAGTCGCCCGCCGCCACGCTCACTCACCATGTCCACCCTGTCTTGATGGATTTTCACTGCACATTTTGGAAGGGATTACAGCCATCTGCAGGCTCTTGAGGAACAAAGGGGGCTCCACGTTCTCCTCCCTTCAGTACTTCAGAGGGATAACATGGCCAGATAAACATGCTCTTGCACTTGTTCTTCTTTCTACCTTGACCTCTCAAATGATCCATACTGCCCACATTTTAAAGCTGAACATGCAATTCTCCCCACATTCCGCTGTGCTGTGTGAATAGAGACCACTCCACTCCATATCCATCAGTTTTTCCAAATTGCTCGTTATATATGGATCAATTTCCAAGAAATTTGTGTATAGAGAAGGAACCTTGCATGAGGAAGTTGTGTACCCAGTCTTGAACATTCACTTTTTCCTTTTAGAAATCATCCCTCCAGCTGTTACAGGGTGTTGTGGGAATGAGACATTGTCAGCTGGAGATCTGGGATGGTAAACTGTGTTCATAAAAGTCAGACTAACGCTCAGCTGGTGATGATGAGAGAAGCAACATGGTGTTTTGACTCACAGGAATATGCGGTTAGACCACATGGCTTGGTGCCTAGTTTGGGAGGGATTTATTTTACCAGCATGGAAAAAATAAATCATTCATGTGGAAAATTGAGAACTTTTTACAAACAGCTGTTTTGCAATAACATCTTACTATGCAGCAACAGTTCATATCATAGCAGTAAAGATGCCAAATCACCAGAAACTCGCTGATGTTTATTCTTTATCCATTTGTAAACTAAAAACATAGAAAAAAAATCTGAATTACAGTTTAATATATTAATTTTGGGCAGTTTAGAGATGTTCCACTTTCTTAAACTTTATAGGTGTGACATACACATCCTTCTTTCTTTTAAAAATCAAGACCCGGCGCATAATTTCCTTCCAGAATATCAAGGATATTGATATTCCTACACTCTGTCAACGACATGCCCATCCATACTCATTCTACCTCCTCTACCTCTGATGAACTGGTTGCTCATTATAACAACAATCTGGCAAATATTTTTAACCACCTGGCTTCAGTGAAAAATAGTCATGTTTCCTTTTCTCGAACTGCCACCTGGTTTACCTCTGAACTCCGGTCTCTAAAAGCCAAAAATGGCCAGCTTGAACCCTCTACAAGAGAACTGGTCTCACAGTCCAAAAAGAAATGCATCACTCCCATCTGCAGCACTATAAGGACTTAATAATTAAAACCAAAACAGACTATTTCTCTGGTATTATGTGTTCTAAAGAAGGTAACGCAAAGACACTGTTTTTACTGGTCAGCAAGATCCTCCAACCCCCCAACACTCTCCACTCCCACCTGTACCCATCTGAGCAGGACATTGCAGCTTTTAGACTCCTGTAAAGAGAAGAACCACCACTGGTGTGACTCCAATTTCACTCCAGCAAGTGCAAAAGCTGTAACCATTAAAACACACTTACAACACTTACTTTATTATGCTCCAAAATACTGATGTATCCTCATTTTGCATTACATTCATCTGTGAACTAGTATGCTTTTCTAAATGCTTCCTGTTTCAGCACCAACTATAACTAATAGACTTTAGATCTATAAAGATAAATAGTTTTTTTTATTTATATCTGTGCAGGTTTAAAAAAAATCCTCAAAGCTACCAGCAATCTGAAAACATTGCAGTTTCACCTTTTTTTCTTATTTTTGTGGAGCTTTTAAAATAAATAACCGTCACATATGTAGAGTGCAAATTAACTGAACGATGAGCAGGATGGACTTTTCCCGAGTCCCGCTTATTCCCCCCCGCCCCTGCCCCCCCCCCCCACGCGAATGTCAGTTTCCAGAAAGTACACACTTTATGTATTAGTACAAGAAAATATACACAAAACTCAGATAGTTTATGTATTTCAAATACTCAGCTGCATTTCTAAACGTCTTAGGTTTTAAACATGACTGAATCATGACCTGCCTGGTTTGTCTAGGTGGGGGGGGGGGGGGGGGTGTGCAGATTGACCGGATAAAGAAAAGAGTTAGGAGAAGAGTTATGTCTTTCTTAATACTGGCCATAAAAGCCTGTTCGACTGTGTAAACGTGATGTTTTGTTCTATCTTCCAAGTCTTATCTTATTGTATTTAATCCAGCCTCTTTTAGCATCAAGCAACCGCTTCACTTTTAGTCCTCCCAGTTTGTAGTTTCTCACATTTATTTGCTCTCTCACCTGTCCTGGTCACTACCAAACCTCTTCTTGGCCTGAATATGACCTGCATTTATTTAAGTTTGGCTCTGATTTGTTGCTTTTTACTCCCATGTGTGCCTTATCTCAGACATTTCATTAAACATATAATCATGCAGCTGCAACCTTGTGCTGGCTTGATTGTTTTAGTTTGGCTGGAAGTGCTAAGAACGCAGACAGAAGAAAAACTTTCTTTTTTTCTCACTGCTGCTTAGAAACAAGGATGAATCACATTGAGGGAGAGTCAGACAAAGTGCTGCTCAGATTTACCTTTTGGCACAAGGGGTGAAATTTGTATGACAACCTTTGCAGAACCAGCAGCTGTGTACAAGGTTGCAAGAAAGATTAGATGACAAATCCATGACAAGACACCCCCACTGCAGAGAGAACCAAAAGGAAAAGTGTCTGTGTTTCGTCTGTGTATTTTAAAGATTGATGTGAAAGAAGAAAAAGAAATGAACAAAGATTAATTAGCTGGAGCATGAGAAACGTTTTGTCCCCTAATTCGCCCTTATCTCCTTTACAAACGGGTGAACAGCTGAAGTCAGCATGAAGGTGAGGGCTGACTTCCAATTTTACAATTTCATGAAGAGCTGGGTTTTTTAGACAAGAGCTTTGCTATTATAATATGTTCATGTGGTTTTGTTCTCTCCAGGTCACAGTAATCTTAAGAGCTTAACTAAAGACACAGGCTGTGTCCAAATATGCAGCCTATGCCCTTCATAGTGCCCAATATATTGCTCATGCCATTTGCAGGGGTGTCTGAATGTACTTTGGCAAAAAAGTACATTGCATCTTAAAAAGTAGTGGGCATCGATGGTCAATAGACAGGTCAATATAGACCACAATGCATTGCAAACCGGAGCTTACAATGACAGAAATGATACGAACATCAAAAACGTTTAACAAAAAAACTATGAAGCATAATTTTGATCCCTTTTCTACTGAATCAATATGATACAAAGCAAGAATAAAATGCAATATAAGTAAATAAGACATTTTCATCCAAAATTAGATTGGATTTCCAACGTCACCTTTGGTTGCCATAGATACAGCTGGTAGTCACATGATGTTGCACAGGGAGAAAGTAGTGGGCTTCGTGTTTTGCCAGCAGATTGAGGACACTATATAGTGTGCTATGTAGTGCAGCCCTATGTAGGGAATGGGGGGTTTGGGCATAGGGTGCACATTCGGACACAGCCATAGAGACTGAGGAAGCCCTTCAAATGAGGAGTGAAATGTAACCACGGACCAAGAACAAGGAGTCCAGTTATGTTTGTTTCATCTTTTAACTGCTCATTGTCATGATTTCTTATTTGTTTTTGGTTTTTAAAGCATCAAACAAAAACACGTTTTAAAAAAAGTTGCATCTGTTTTGTGCAGAGAGATCAGACTGCCTGCTAATATAAGAAAACAGGTTTACAGGTCGGGTTCGTGAACTCTCAGTTGGCGGGATAACAGGAATAGTTCCAGCTGGACACAGGCTCCTTGTACTGGGTGTGGTGTTGTACGTTACTGTGTCAAGGCGCACCTTTCCCGTTTCTGCTCTCATCTCTGGAACTTTGTTTCCAAACACTTCCCTCAAACTCCCCCAGGGGCTGATGCAAGTCTACACCCACTAGCTCCCCACCCACCCACCCACTTTGGATTTTCCTTTCCTTAGCGCATCCTGCTCTGCCATAATCAAACCTCTTCTCAGCCACACAAGATACAATAAAGAAAGGATGAGTTGGAGGGATTATTCTTGTCTGCAAGACTCCGCACAATCCTTAAAACCAAAATAAAAATTACAAGAACACAATGCTGCTCAACGGATGTAATCATTAAAAATCGTTTGATGTTTAGAAATGTGCAGCAGTGCATGCCTTAAAATGAATAGTTAGAAACGCTTTGCGAATGTGTAATTGTGCTGCACTGACATAAATTCTCCCCTTTTAGGGGTTCAGGTTGGGGTCACAACAAAGTGACAGCAATGCAGGAAGCTTAGCTTTGTCAAAATGTCACATGATGTATTAGGTGAGGGACTACATTAAAGCTCTTTGTTTCGGCTTATCAGACTGCAGCAGTAACTTCAGATGGTGTGGAAGGGAAGAGGTAGAGCACTGTGTGTGTGTGTGTGTACAGGGTAGAGCAATTCTAGCCTCTCCACCGAGTCGCAGAATGTTTTAAAGGGGCACTGATGCAGTAAATGGTTGGGGAGGTTCACTCACATGAGCTCCCCATGCAGATAGCTGGCCAGATCTGGGAAGCATGTTGTGCTTTTGTATTTCTTTTCCATTTAACCTGAACACCATGTTAATTCTCCCAGCTGCTCTGTTAGAAAACAGATTTACTGCACACAGTAAATCTGGGCTTTTACTGAGGTGTGTGCAGCGTATTTTAATGCATGAAGGGAGAAGCAGGTGCTGATGTTATCCATTACACAGCTCATCTTCTGATAAAGTGGAAAATGAAGCAACCATGACAGGTTGTGCAGTCTCTTTATGCTGAAGATATGCCGATCTGGGAGCAGGGAAAACATTGTTTTGATTGTGCACACGTGGTCAGGATTGAGTGAGCGACTGTGTGGCACCTCAGCTTAGTCGAGTCTGCCACGACGCTCCTTTAATAGTAATTTATTGCTTCCTGGATCCTTAAAATGGGAGGCAGAGGACAACAGAATTCCAGCCTGCTTTCCCTGTCAAACACCCCCTCGGTCCTGCACAGTCTCTAAATCTCTCCAGCCTTTCAGGCTTTCGCCCTCTCACTGTTTGTTCTGGGCTTTGAGGAATCTGATTCATGAGTGCTTGAAGTGACTTATGTCTGAGAAAAGTTCACCGTGGAAGAACGCTTTAAAGCTGAAGCTGCACCGGTTTGATGGATTAGACGGGGAAATTACAGAAAGACAAACAGAGAAACTTTAGCATCTCGGTGAAATAAGAAAAATACAAATAAAAACGAAGTTTTTTTCTTTTCACAGAATATTTTAACAATGAGGACAAAGATAAAAATAATCCTTATTTATGTGACAATATGCATTTTGTTCTTTTTGTTTCTAGAATCTCTTATAAACATATTTACATTCACTTTGATATTAACAAATGTACATCAGATTTTTTTTTAAATGGCAGTGTACGCATTTTAGACACACCACTTCAGCACATCAGGATAATTTGGTATGACACCTTCTCCTCGATGATATAGTGCATGTAAAAATCTAGATCATTTTAAGGAACGCAATTTTATGCACCATAAAAATGCATGTTTTTTTTTCTTGAGCTAGCCACGTCCAAGTGGGACAATGATAAATCAATATCATCATCATTATATCATATAATCCAACAGAACTTAAGTTACGAATGGCTGTTGTCTTGAGTTTTATGAACACTGCTTATTATAGACACCTCAGCGTTAACTTATACACTTCCTTAGTAAATAACAGCGGAGTAGAAAATGACTTCCAAACAAGCAGATTTGCAACAGCTTTGGACAAATTCAGCTAATTTCCAACACATTTAAAAAAAATCTCTTTAAAAGTCAAAACAATCCAATCAGTTTTGCAGAAATATTGCATGCTACAGAAATTATACAAGACATAATTCCCCCCGTTTAAGAGCTTTTCGAAGCCCGATTTCTTCACAGAAACAAAATCTCAGGCTGGCTAGATGATGAAAGTGCTCTCAGCACTATATGGAGCTGCTCTGGTAGCCTTACCTTTGTGTTACCACTGTATGTGCTTGCAACATCTGTACATATATTAAATTCTCAGTTGTTCCACTACGCTACATATAGTTGCTTTTTTTGGTTTTTAGTGCTTGCAGCATGACATGTTCTAGATCATTCCCTTTCCTTCATGAGTGCAAAACATTTCTTATGTTTCCTTTAGTGAGGACTTTACATAATCTCCTTGATAACGGTAACACTGAAGACAACATGCCCGTAAAATGTTCACTTATCTGAATAACAAGACTGATAGAGACAAATGTAACCACACGCACAGCTGCCTGAAGTTAATCCTAAATAGGAAATTTGCTAATAATCAATGAAACTTGTTTTCCTGAGTTCCACTGTCAGTACACCTGATTTCATGGCTTGAATGAATGATCCTAAATAAAAGCTTTTCAGTAAATTTGCTTTGATCGACTTTGCTGTAACATTATTTGTAACACTGGCCAGTGCCAAATCTTTTCAACTATGTCAACTCAAGTCATGACTCCACCATGTTTTTGAAACTGAAATGGCAGCTGGGAAAACTCCATTTCATTTTCCTCAGTCAGACCGTATCTGTTGGTGGTTTTGCGGCTACAGCTGCCATCGTTATGGCCTCTTCCTGAACTGGGCATTTTAGCACCATTCAGACTTTGCATGCAAGAAAAGCTGCGTGCACACTTCCTCAGTCCACAGGGAGTTCACAGGGTATCTGCTGGGCTGCTTTCGCCAGAGCGTAAGTCCTCTGGAAGTCCTTGTAACGGGGTGCACAACCAAGCCAGGCTTCACCAAAGTGGACTCGGCCAGTGAAAAGGAAGCTTCCGGGTCCCGGTTTGACGCCGCACTGAAGCAGAGTCCGGATCTCACCCTGGCTTGCTAAGCGACTGTTGCCGGTGAACAGGGCGTATTTCTGACGAAACACACGGGTGGCGCTGACCTTGATCACAGCTGCTCGTAAGTTTTCCTCCTCCTCCACTGAGCGTATGTTACCTCTCACCACTGACGAGAAAAAAACACAACCGGTTAATTTCAAATTCATATCTATTAGCATTTTCACAAGATTATCCTTTAAGTCATTAGATTTTATCATAAAATGATGCTTCTGTGATGTCATGTTGTTCAACTTTCTGCTGATTTTGGCCAAACTTCTAGTGGAAAGCCTCGGCCTGCACACTAATCCTAACGTTTGTCGCCAGCTGAACTTTTCCTCACTCCTTTTACAGCTCAATCAAAGACTACAGATTAGTCCACTACTTCCTCTCTGGGGGAGGAGGGTAATGTTAGGATTAGTCCACTACAGTGCAAGTCACAGGAGTTTTGATTGGGGTGTCTTTGGTAGGAGATATGCTGCTTCACATTTAACGTTGATATTTGGTACTTTGCCTTTAAACCACTTCAGCATGACCAACTTGTACATTCAATGCAATAAATCTAATTACATTTGGCTTTGCTTCAGCCCCCCCCCCCTTATTTCTGTTCTCAGTTTGCTTTGTTTCTATGCTCTATTTACAGCTCAAATATTCTGGAAACTTACCAAAGTCACTGGTGCAAACAGCCATCAGGATCTCTGTATTGTTGCAGGGTCTACATGCATCTGGAGAGACATCAAGAAAACCAGGAGTCAGTTGGTGACCTTTAACAACACTCAAAAAGAAGTGATAAACAGACAACACCTATATGCTAATTTCCTGGAAAACAGAAGCAGCATTTCCAGATGTGCTGGAATGCAATATGTGGGTCCAGATCTTCCAGCAGGGGTCAAACGCTGTGTTAAAAAAAGACAGCTGCTACTTTTATAATTGGCAGAGAAGGACCAGAGGAGCGTTAGGTGTGAGGCTTTTCCACTCTGGACATTTTTTTTAAAGGCCAAGTGAAACTTCCCCTCTAAAGCCTTCCAGGGTGTCTACAGTCACACCTCATCAAAGCCTGAACTGTAGGGGGAAATGGGGGGGTAGACTTCAAAGATATTTAAAGAAAATACGGTGCCGCGATTTAGCTAAATCCTTTTAAACTCAATTTCAGAAGAAAAACAATAAAAAAAAACCTTTTGAAAACAGGAAAATAAGTAAATAAATATTTATTCAAATAATAAATAATGAAGTCTTGCTGTGATTGCAGGCGTAACTTGCAGGCAGAACAGGAATAATGCCACACAGGCACAGCTACACCATGTCTACATCGACTACACTGTGGCTTGAATACAAAAAAACCCCCAAAAAACAAACCCTCTGGCATTTTTAAAAGTTCTCTTTGGCAGCCTCTTTTCCACCCCACACATTCCCCTCCATGGAGAAAAACCTCTTGATAAATGAGATTCCTTCCTCTCCAGTCCACTGCAAACCCCCTTCCAAACCTGATCAGTGTGTGTGTGTGTGTATGCGTGTGTGTGTGAGAGTGCACTCCTACAGACAAGTCCACCCACAGAGAGGCAGCTCAACAAAAGAGGGGAGCATCTCAGCTGGGCAGAGGCCTCCCCGTTGCCTAGGCGACGGCAGTAATCCCAGAATACTCAAGCGGCACCCATTCAAAGGGCTCTGGACTCTGGAGAAAGCCCCACATACTGTGCTTTTGTACCCCTCCTCCGTACTCCACAGCTCTCCTGCTCCCACTCAAACCAGCATGCCTATGGGGAAAGTTTGGCCACTTCCTCTCTACATGCAGGAGGAGCCGTGGAAATCCAAGCAGCCCATAGAGGCCTGGTTGGAATTATGATTCATCTAAACAGGGATTTTTATGGGGGAAAATCTCATCACATCTACCAAATGTTTCAGCAAGGAGAGAAAGGCCAAATGAGCGATAACTTGTATTTGGACGTTTGTCTATTTAAGGGCGATGCGTGTAATTTATTACATATCTGATAGATAACATGAATGATAAACGTCTCTGAATCACCTTCAATGCTGATGGAGTTTGAATCCAGAGACATGCGTGCTGTCCAGTCTCCTCTCAGCTCATAGCGAAAGGAGGCGATCCTCCTGCTGATGTCCTGATGAAGTGTAGCCTGCAGGAAGAGTGCCACCCTCTCCCCAGGCAGGCGGCTGAAGCAGTGTACCCTGGGAGGGGGAGATGACTCCAGCCTGTCCCCTACGAGGAGCTCGAGGACACCGTCTCTTTCCAAGTACAGCTGGGCACCGTGGAACTGCTCAGAGGGTTTGACGCAGGCGGTGATGAGGCCTGAACTGCTGCCGCCAGGGCCTACTGCCACAGAGGGAAGGCGAGGGGAGAGGGTGAGATGCAGGGCTCCTTTGGGATACAGCCAGTCCAGGGTGCCCTCAGAGCAGTGGAGGGAAATCTGCTCCACGCTGCCCTGCTGCTGGGATAAGCCACTATAAGGGAAAGAGGAAACAAGCTTTATTATTAATAATCATAAAGTTTAAACCTAAACTGACCAGTTTTTCTTTAACTAATGGTTTGGGTTAAATGTAGCATCATGATACAAAAAAGTTATAAAAAAAATGAGAGCAGGTTGTGTAAAAACACATTAAAAATAATCCAACTTCAGTAGCGTTTCAGTTAATGGAAACTCAAACTGGTCGCCTACTGGTGGAATTTGGTCCTATATAACATCACTTTGTCTCCACTTTCCACATCTTTAAGCAGATATTTGAAAGATGTGATAAAGAATCAAACACTTGTATAACATTTTCTCCCCGCATCTGAATGAGTCTGTCTGTCTGGCGCTCCGTGCCTCCTGCGGACAGCCTGGAGGCGCGATCAGCAATGCAGCGCAAACATTTTCCTAACACCCTGAAGTCTCAACATGCTGCATACAAACATCCTTTCTAAGTTTTCCACTGCGTGCATGGACACATGCAGCATTTGTGCGGGATAATGATCCAGCGTTTTAACTGCGCAAGCTTGCAAAGCACACAATCTGAAATGAGCGACTTACCTTCCTCTCCAGCTGCACTGGTCTTCAGAATAATTCGCAAAAGTGGAGTCAAAAAAAGCAAAAACTAAAATCCAGATTGCATTAATCCAACCCCCAAAATCAGGCATTTTCATCTCTGGATGAGGCAAATAAAATATGCGTACTCCAAACTGATGCCCTAAAGCTTAGACAGTAAAAAAAGAAAAGAAAGAAAGTCTACTATAAAGCTACAACTCTAACTCTGATAAGCTCCATATCGTTGCATCCTCTGACGAGAAGCAAGCGCAGCCTCTTTATCTCTCAAGCCTGCTGTGCTGAGAGACGCACGGAGATCTGAAGTTATGCCTCCTCTGAAAAACTTCACGACCAATCAGAGTCCGCCAAGAGAAACTTTTAAACCACTCATTCAGAAGAGGGGGATGGACGTCTGCGCCGGTGCGTGCGCCCCCAGGGTGCGTAGCCGCATGCAAAGAAAATCCGCTATGTTGGACATGTCTGCTTGGAAAATGCAAACTCAAGATTCCCTGCATGCATTAAGATTAAGATATGCAACACAGATAAGTTAGTTTTGTCTGTTTTTACATTTTACTTCCAATAAGCCAGTTTTACTCATGTCTTATAAAAAAAAGCTTAAAGAAAAGTCTGTTTTTGGAATATGTGTGTATTTTGTAGTCCACTCCTTTTCAGAGGAATGTATTTTTGTGTTTGTTAAGCCACTTAACACTGACCCATAAATCATTCACGCATAAAATACTCACCTCACCGAAGGGATGCTGTGCTGTGGCAGCACATTACCCAGAAGAGAAGCTTTATTATTGAGCATTTTAGGAAAAAAAACAAACAAACAAACAAACAAAAAAGTTCTCATTCTTTTTTTTTTAATCAATAAAACATTTTGATCTACAAAAGACGTTTGCTGGACAATAAAATGGCAAACTTGGGATATCTTTGCATTCTTAGCAATTTGTCGTTCTGAACTGATGAAAATACACAACTAAATGATTTGCAGGATGATAAAATAAAACTTTTAACAGGAAATGAATGTACAAAACTATTGTAAAAATGAATCCAATCAGATGTCAGACCTGAAAGAAACATCTATTTTTTGCACAATATATTGTATATTTGCACATTTTACTCACTTATTTAGTTTTCCTGTTTGACACCTCTGCTGAAACAGTCATGCACGGTCAGCTCCTAAATGAGTGCAGTACTGCAAAAATGCATGTTGCATGTGTGTTATAGGTCTTTCTGCTGCTGCAAAGCTTTATATACAGTAGTTCTTATTTTAGCAACAGCCAAACATGCAACTGAAGTAACTCATACTTCATGGTGGGGGCTTTATCTTTCAACAAGACCTCTCAAGTCCTGTAATATGATATAAAAAATGTTTATTAACTACATGTGGTCTGAAGTAAGCCCAGACCCAGAGCTGATTGTGTTTTAAATATGTGCTATCCAGACACACAGTATACTATAGTGATGATGTTAAAGATCTTGCTCCCCCCCTTTGGCTGTTTTTGCACTTTGCCCTTACCCCCACTGGGCTTCTCTTTCATGTTGCGGTATTTATAACCAAATCAAATGTTCTTTTGTGCCAAAGCTGCCATCCATCTCCCCTAACCTCCAACTTTCGCTGTACGTGTGAGTGATGAACGTCTAGGCCCCTCTGATGAGGTTATGACAAGGCTGCAGACTAATACAAAGGCACATGTGCAGAAATCCAGCTGCTTTATTGTCTGCAGTGGGATCCAGTTTTGGTTTCTGTGGGACATTTTAAAGCAGCGCAGCAGTGGAGGTGGGGTGAGGGGTTGTGTCATTCAAAAGAGAATGAATACATTAGTGATTAAATGGATTTCATAGGTTTGTTATTGCAGTCAGGTGTGCAGAGATATGGATACTTTTATTTGCACATCATATGTTTTATTGTCTGGTTCTGCACAGATTACTGTGCAGAGTTGTGATCAAACTGTGTCTGAGTTACAAGTAAAGGTCAGTCTGTGTACGTGAGACGTCAGACCTGCTTGTTTCTGTTCTGCAACCAGAACAATGCTATCTTTGACTGTAATGAAACACTAACTGTTTGTCCTCAAACTTTAACCACTGAACCAGATCCCCGTAGAGGTTCGGCTCTCTGTGTTTGCTGTATTCTCACCAGCCTGCTGATGAGAATGTCCTTAAACAACGCTGTGGCATGCATGCGAGAATTTGTGTGCACGTGTCATCTCTGTGTTTGTTTATTTGGTGTACTGTATTCATGTGTTTGGAGTTACGAGAGGACATAGTGACAGTGTGGTGTTAACCAGTTTTATTGAACCTTGACATTATTTGTAGCTTTCTCATACAGGTTTCTTTTTACTGTTCCAGACACAAAGACACTCTTTTCACAAAGTAAGGTCAGAAATCCTGAAAAATTAACTACAAACACTAACAATCTAAATTAGAAAGTTATGCAATTCTACACCCCCCCATTTAGTATTTGTAGGTGGATGTTTATACCTTTATAGTTTACATATGCAGCTGAGTAATATTTCTTCTGATCATTATGTTACAACAATAAGTGTCGCCCTTAAATATTTAAGTCAGATACAGGAAATACTACAAAGTTTCTCCTAACTGTAGCACTGACTTTCCTGGGCGTACAGAGTAAATACATGAATGAAGGGAAGGCTGATGGTGCCTGCAGGTTGTATAGTATTTGGGGAAAGTTAAGCACAGCAGCAGAATGTTGTTACACATTTCCCAGATGAAATACCAAAGCAGACAACCTGAGCTGAGAAGCTGAGATGCCCTTGTTCCCAGAGTTTCCCTGAC
This sequence comes from Pseudomugil tenellus, assembly GCA_037177515.1. NCBI lineage: Eukaryota > Metazoa > Chordata > Actinopteri > Atheriniformes > Pseudomugilidae > Pseudomugil > Pseudomugil tenellus. The sequence continues at coordinate 13,703,219 of JBAMHX010000024.1, read as the reverse complement.
TTCTCATGGCACCTCTGTGCTAATATGGTTCACTGTTGTTTGTTTTCCTGCACACAGTCATCTATCTGCCAGTAATTAGATTTAAGACCTTGTTGGAATACTCTTATAACCAGCTTGTGCTCAGAGAATCGCAGAAAATTTATTTGCCTGGTTAGCTTCACCTTAGTCATGGGAAACGGTTTTAAAAAACCAGAAACATGTAAATAGAGCTGGACCTTTATACGTGCAGAAGGTGAGCAAGACTTTATATAGAAGAGCAGGATTGTGTAAGAAGACAAGGCAAGGCATGGCCATTTTTATTTGTATAGCACATTTCATGTACAAAACAATTGGTGCTTTACATAAAACATTAAAAGCATTACGATGATGCAAAAAGAGTAATAACAATAAAAATGGGAAAAACCAATAAAATACAAAATTATATTAAAATGATTAAAAACACGATATGTTAAAAGTTACACTGCAAAGGAAATTATTGCATTCTTTTAACACACACACACAAACACGAGAAATGAAACATCTGGTTCACAAAGGAGAAATATTTGCAACAAGTTTAAAAAAGTAACATAAAAATGTAGGTTAATTGTTTAGGAGTATGTAATGGTTGAAGTCTAACCACACTGTCTAGTGCCACAGTGTTGGAAAAGTCAGATATATCTCCCATTCTCTTCTTTTTTATATAGTTTTATGCAGAACAAGACTAGTTCCAGGCATTTTATTATCTTGCTTCAAAATCAGCTAGCAGCTTTGCCTTGCTAACCTTGCTTAAATTAAACTAGCTTAGTTAGCACAAAGTAACTTGGATACTAAGGTACTCTTTGAGCATTTGTAGATTATTTTTCACTTCAGTGTGAAAATCTTGATAAACCAAATTAATGTGAAGTCAATAAATGAACCTATGAAAACTAAATATAATATAGTTTCCCATATTGTCTTGCTAATCTCATAGACTGCTTATACATAACTAGATTAGCATTGCTCTTTAGCTTCAGGCTAACATCAAATTAACATTAGTTATTGTTCTTGCAAAGTGGCTAAATTTCATCCAGACATGTGTAACCAAATATTAATATTTTTTTGAGGATAACTAATCAGAAAGTGGTGACAATTTATAAATTTAGTACAAACTGCTGTAGTAACACTGTTGATCCATGTGTGTTTGAAAAGTCATGAGTCAGTGAGAGTTGCTAATTTTCCCGGTTCTCTATGCAGGTGAGAAGCTGCTGTGAGTCTATGTTCTCATAGACTCACAGCAGAGAAAAAGGGAGCACAAGGAGCTTGGAAAGAAAACTTGCTGATATTTACTATCAGAGCCCCCATGAGAGCCGCTTGTGAAAACTGACACCTGCTCTCTCATTGCACTTTCTCAGGAAACTGATTGTGGATGTGTTTGTTTGGATGACAGTATATTTCTCATTGTGCCTCTCATCTTGGTTGTATAGTGAATGTGTGTGTGTGTTTGTCTGAGGGAGGAAGAAAGTGACTGTGTGTATGTTAGTGTAAAGCCCAGTGGGAAACAGAATGCAAGAGGGTCCTACAGCGGATAAACAGAGTCCAACAGGGTTGATAGCAAACACAGCTGGAAATGCACAGAGACACCCTGAGAAAGCTCTCTAATGCTTTCCTAAACTTGTAATAGATCATTTAGCTGCACTGTCACAATACTCTCATGTGTGCTTTAATTTTCTCTATTGGGATATCACTTAACTTTTAACAAGAGGGTCTGATTTAGAGTTATGTTTTCATATTCACATGGAATAAGTCACGATTCTTTGAGGTCATCTGCAAAAATCTTTTACATCATCTATGTTTGAATCTGTGGAAGGAACGTTATGACAAATTCAATTTTTAAAAGTGTTCATCTTATTCTTCACAGTCCCCGCACCCTTCTTTTTTTTGCATTCAACAGCTCCAAATAAAAGCTAATTATAGCGTCTAGTGTCAAAGGTCACAGCTGGGTTCCCTGGGGACTTTTCATTAGAAAAGTGGAGGGAAAACGCTGCATATGTCTGAATTGAGCTTTTACTAAAACTTGAGAATTTCTCTGTTGAGCTTAAACTTACTTCTACTTCTTGTTTCCTCAAATTCAATTGTCACTTATATGCATCATATAAAATTTTCAACTTAAATAAACAGTTTTTAATGAATGACATATCTAAACATTTTCTCTGCGGTGGCTCAATTCCAATACATACAACTTTAAAAAACTATAAATTAAAAATGATATAGCAAATACAGGGCTTAGTTTTCTACTCACTGATCATTAAAATCTTTTGCATTATTGAATACATTAGGTTCTTCTTTACTTTTGCACTGATGATCTACTATCCAGGACTTGTTGCTTATGTTTCTGTGCTCAGTCTCAGTGCAAAAGCCCTGCTTTTTGTGACTGTGAACTCATCTAATACACCTGAAGGATATAATACAAGGAGGACTCAAATCCAGAACTAGGAACATTTTATATTATCAGAAAATTAGGGTTTTCTCACATCTGGGAAACATAATGGAGACTAGTTTCACCAGATGCCAAACTAGATAATGATCCGACATTAAACTAAAGGAAAGCAAAACCTATTTGTAGCTGAGGCAGTTGATGACTAACGCGAGGCAAGCTGTGGTGATTAGCTAACTTAGTCCTGGTGATCAACAACAGTGGAAAACTATTCTAAGAAGTGTCAGAATCAGAAAACCCAAATATGAACACAGAAATCAAACAAATTATTGAAGTAACAATAAAACACAAACAAAACATCAAAACTTAGAGGCCTTGACATGATGAAGCCTGATTGATGATTATTATACAAGGAAAACCTCAGTTGTCTTTCTTTAAAATGCTTTCTACCTTCCTTTATAACCAATTTTGAGTTTTATGTTCTTTTTATTTGCATCTTGCCATCCTTTTTGGGCCTAATATATGCCAAACTGTAGTATTTTACTGAAGATATTATGGGATTCTATTGATCATGTCATGTGTTGTGCTGAAGAAATAATATGTGAGCTTAGACCCGGTCCCTTATCTTAGTCTAAATAAATAATGATGGTGTCATTGAACTGAGAGTGATTTTTAACAGGCTGAGCGTCAACACTGCAGCAGGCCTGATGTCCCCTCGGAGGATTCCCACATTCCGCTCTGCTCAAAAGAGCACAAGGGAATAGTTTAGCTCAAGGGCAAACAGGCCAGACTCTTTTTAAGCGGTTCTTTACACAATATCACCACTGTGAGCTCAGATTTTACATCTGACAGTCAGTGCTTGATTATGAGCAACAAGCAGGGAAGAAAGCACCAAATTAAAACGTATTATTATCACCGCAGAATGCACAAGAAGTTTCCTGTGGTGAATGAGGTTTGGGGGTAAAATTAGACTACAAAGCAATCACAGACAGCAGAACTGCTTTTGATTGTAGCCAGATTGAAGTAAGCATATGCTTCGCTGCTTTATAAGGGTCACATTTCATCATCAGATCACAGCAGTGTGTGGACGAGCTTGTCAAGACTGTTTGGCATTTATTTTGCAAAATCAGCTCTGCGAACGGCTTGTCTGCTTTTGGGTGGGGGGGGGGGGGGTCGCTAGCTATAAACATTCTAATGAGAACATCTGCAGTGCCTTTTACCTCAGATTGATGACTCTCATTAGCTGCAATTAACAAAGCATCTCCCAATCCTGCAGTTTGTATTCCAGATGAGAGCATAGTTGGCTTTGCACAGCAGTGGTTTAGTTATGCACAGCCGGGGGAGTTAGGTTGGTAGGCGATGTTGTCGGAGCCCAGCTGAGGGGTCAGACGGGGGATCACCGCTGTCTGTCTTGTTTGCAGCTTCAGTATGCCCCCCACCCTCCCCACACCTCTTCTAATTGGCTGAATCAGTTTGGAGGGAAACTTAACAAGAAGCAGAATCCCTCCAAAATTCACAATAGGTTTAGTGTTTTACGTATTGTTCGCAGGAAAGACAGATGTTGTCTCCGCTGACCACATCCACATTTAAATACCTTTATCTGGGTACAATGGAAGTATATATAGAGGGGGTATGTTTTTTTGGTGATGAAGGCAGATCCATAATTTATGCAAGTGGTGCATAAGACTTTCATACTTTTAGTTTGTAACTTTGAATTTAAGCACATTTCATACATCAGCAAAAATAAGAGAAATGTGGAAGATTTCCAGTTAAAGATGATTTTCCTCTTCTGGGAAAATATGCGACACCCTGAGACCTGCTATGAAGTTTTCTCATTTTTATATCCTGAAGATGAGTTAATTGCTTCTTTGATTAAAAGTACATTTTAGATTTCTTCTGATAATTGATTAAAAAAGACAAAAAGCATGAATTAGGATAATTAAAAACAATTCTTAAAATAAATTAGTTTATTCTCTCCATAGATGGGTGGAAGTTTCAGGAGCAAATTTAAGTTTCTGCACCACTTTGTACTGTTTTAGATTGATTAAAGATGTATAAACCTAATAGTTTCTAAAAGTTTTTTTTTCAAAAACATTACATTTAAAACAAACCATAAAATAACCCAACAGTTCCTGAGCCTAAACAAACCAAACAAGTAGTGGTGACAATAATAAAAAAATAAAATAAATAAATTAGTCATTTAATCATTTAATTTAATAGTATCTTGTATTCACTGTTTTGTTTTCTTTGCTTTTGCTTTTCTTTTCTTTTTTTTAGTTTCCACATCTTTATTCGCAAATCAGAACAAAACTTCTTGTTGTGCCAAAGAGTCAGAAACATTTCCAAACATTTAAACATTATCAGAAATAAAAGGGTGTTTTACCAAGATATGATGGTGTATTAGGGACCACAATATGAGTCTCAGGCATAGGCAGGCAGGCAGGCAGGCAGGCAGGCTGGCTGGCTGGCTGGCTGGATGGATGGATGGATGGATGGATGGATGGATGGATGGATGGATGGATGGATGGATGGA